>JAPMOQ010067144.1:641388-689313 GCA_026543055.1 Argiope trifasciata | reverse complement strand
TAAATTCCCTAGAAATTGTTCCACCACATTTGTCTGCTCGTTAAGTCACGCGAAGAGTCAGTCGATGAGGGGGGGATGCCTTTTATTTAAGGGAAAAAGAAACATTTATTTTTCTTAGAGGCAGTTGCATTATTTATTTCATGCACACATTTTAATTTTGGTTGCCGTTTGGAACCATGGGAGTAATCTGTTTTTAAGAATCAGCAAATGTCGCCAACTTACATGTATTTAGACGGCAGCCTGATTTTATTGCAAACGAGTAAGGCTCAAACTATTTAAATATGTATAGTTAATAATCAATTATTTTAGTTTTAAATAATATATTAACCTTTTTTGATTCATAGCTGATAAACCCCAAATTTCTCCGAATTAAAATAGATTTTCGTATAATATTTTTAATGTTAAATTGGTTTTGTATAAATTAAAGTAATACACATACTTTTATTAAATTACACCATGTAACCGTAACTGTTTCCCTCGGCACTTTAGCGACCACTGTCGTGAACAATCAGTCCATGTCTTGGAAGAGAGCGTAAAGCATGATGTAGCTCATTTTAATGCATACATGTTGGATGTCATTGTTCCAAATGGCTTTGTCCCCGTGTAAATCATGTTCTTTAATGTCATTCAATGTGCTTTAACTTCATTGTCATGCTTTATTAACAGTCTACCCTGATAGAATTGAAATTTTGGCGTCCTTTCGGTCACAACCACTTGATCGAGGCCCCTTTGGGTCAATTGCAATGGCTTGGCGGTGAAAGGTGCTTCTTTCTTTTTGTTCTTTTAACATAGTTAAATGATGACTCGAAACCAATAACTAAGTTTCCAAAAGATGTAAAACTGAGAAGAAGTGAAAGAACAATAAACCAAAGTTTTACAGTTTTCAAAATTATTTGTGCTAAATTTGGAAAAGGCGATAACTATTGAATGAGGGAAAAGGATATAGAAAAGAATTTAGTATCATCAAAAGGATAAAATTTTGAATGTTAACACGTTGATTGGCAACTACGAGATAACTCAAATTGCGTATTGTGTATTGCGTTCTTTTCTGGGACCCAATCAGCTCTGTTATCAGATGACTCCTTCTCTACCACTGTTAAAAGATAGCGAAGAAGAGATCACTTAATTGGATAGATGGTTTTGATATCAGGCGAGGGTGAACGTGCCATGATAGTACGAAAATATTTATTGAAGGTTGATAGGCACCGAAACTAATGCAGCAAAACTGAGAAGTTTCATTTCATATCTAATTAATTGAATATTTTATTAACTTTTGTGTATTGAAAAAAATAACCATGTTCTTTCTCTTATACTAAAGGATGATTGAACAAAGTTTGATTGAAACCAGTAACTAAAATATTGGATTAACAAAATCGAGTTTAAATAAAACGTTGGTAATCTGAAAGGGAAAAAAATTAGAAGTTAAAATTATAGACATAAAAATACATATAAAGTGAGCTGTTGAACTTTAAAATAAATGAATTATTTCAGGAATAGTTTTTAAAAATCAATTTTTATAATATTTTGATTTTTTTACAAAAATTTTAATGACAATTTTTAATTAAACATAAGGGCGTTTCGGAGGGTAAAGATCAGTCGATGAAAATTTCCCCGACAGGTTTTTTTATTATTCTTTTTTAAAAATCCAGTTTTGTTTCGTAAAACAAGATTGTCGAGAAATGCTTATAAGTAGTTCTTTATCAGTCCGAATTCAAAAACACACACACGCACGCACACACACACACAAAAAGAGTTATTTTAAATGTTTGTTTCACATTCACTAAAAGATTAGTTTTTTAAAATGTCATTTGTGGCGATTTTTTTTAGTAAAACATTAAATATTGGTCGCTAGCATGACGATATATGGATATTGAAAAATACAATTTAGTATAATTTATTACAAAATACTTTTAAATAAAAATTATTTGAAAATGCAATTTAACATGAATGATAAAATGCTTTAAACTTCAGTTTTAGCATTTTTTTGTTTTCACGATTTATTCCAAGATAAAATTTAATTAAACTTATTACATTAATTTAAATTATTACTTATTAAACTGATTACATTATTATACTTAATACATTATTATATTTAAAACAATAAGCGTAACTAAACAATGATTTAAATTAATTTTGTAATTTAGAAATGCTTATTGACTCTTTTATTTATTACAGTTAGTGCTTATGATTACTTTAGCAAGGTGGACAACGTTTAGTATTTTCAATCACGTTTATTTCTATTTAAGGAGTAATTCACGCGAGAGAGAAGAGTAATTCACTTGAGAGAGAGAGATATATAAGAGTAAGAATACTTCACAACAAAGATAGAGAAAAGAGTAAGAGTAATTCATAACATAGAGAGAGAGAGAAGAGTAAGAATAATTCATAACAGAGAGAGAAGAGTAAGAGTAATTCATAACAGAGAGAGAGAACAGAATAAGAGTGATTTATAACAGAGAGAGTGAGAAAAGAGTAAGAGTAATTTACAACAGAGAGAGAGAAAAGAGTAAGTGTAATTCATAACATAGAGAGAGAGAAGAGTAAGAGTAATTCATAACAGAGAGAGAGAGAAAAGAGTAAGAGTAATTTATAACACAGATAGAGAACAGAATAAGAGTAATCCATAACAGAGAGAGAGAGAGAGAAGAGCAAGAATAATTCTTAACAGAGAGAAAAGAGTAAGAGTAATTCATAACAGAGAGAGAGAGAGAGAGAGAGAGAGAGAGAGAGAGAGAGAGAGAGAAGAATAAGAGTAATTTATAACAGAGAGAGAGAGAAGAGTAAGAATAATTCATAAGAGAAAAAAAAGTAAGAGTAAATAATAAAAGAGTAAGAGTAATTTATAAGAGTATTTAAAGATTACTTCACACAGAATTATTCTACTTTGACATTGGGCCATCTGAATAACCGGTTGTCACGATTGTAAGACTTTCCACTCTTTTGCGCATGCGTTAGGATGGGTTTAATTCGACAAAATCGGGGAAAAAGGAAATATGAAAGGAGGAGAGAAAGGAGGTTCTATGAGACCGATAATTAATAATACAGAAGAAAAAAAAAGGTACTATTGCACTTTAAAATATTTCAGAACAATTTTTATTTAATGTAAGGGGCATATACATTGAATTTCTAAAATGAATTTTTTTTTTGCAAAATATGAAGGATTTTTTTATATAAAAATCTTTTTTATATGTAATTGAATTTTTTGGCAATATTTTATGGCAAGAAGCAATGGATAATCCAGAGTTTATATAATTTAAAACATTTATTTTAAATTAAGGAATTGCTGTAAATATGAGGCCGATTAAAAATATTATAAATATTATATTTAAAAATGTGTGATATGTTATATAATTTGATATCAAAAACATTATTAATGGCTTTTCTACTTGAAAATATTATTGTTTTTAAATATATAATATGAAATAATGACTAAAATTTTTCTTCGTATCACTTCTTAAAGTTTTTTTTATGATTTGAACAACCCATATCAATCCGAAATTTTGAGTTAAAATAAAATGCTTTCAAAAATGACACAAGACTCATATTAAAAAAATTAAACTAATGGGGGAAATCCAAGGTCAAAGGTGAATACCGAAAGGCGCCCATCGTTCCGCGTCTCATCCCTTCATGAAATGGAATTATCAACATGGAGTCGTCTCAGAATACGTTGTTCAACAGTAACTTCATATGAAATAGGGATAGGTAGGAAAATTGCAAATGCTTCTTCTTTAATTTGGCTTTACCACGGATTTTTTTTGTATGCAAATGATACGATAATAATATACTTCTGATCCGCAATCAAAACCTTTCTATTATTTATTTCTAACCGCTTTTGGCGACCAGCTGATTCGCCATGAGTAATGAGTAAGTAAACGTATACAAATGATCGGGACTCCCATGCAATTAGCTCTTCAATACGTTGCAAAATCTCAAGGGTAAACATATGATTCTTTATCTCTCTTTTTATTTTTTGCTTCCAGGCAGACGTTATGTAATGATCTTAATGTCTCCGCAGTCAAAGACAGATCCGAGATCAAAGGCGGCTCTAATCATTTGACAGCCGGATCTCCTTTGGGAAACTTGCGTAATGATCGTTGGACGATGCTGTCTTAACGATGTCTCTTACTTTTTCGCATATTGTCAATTTTTTTAATCATGTGACAGCATGATGTTATTTTCGTTAGGGGATTTTAAATCATTGAAGGCAACAAATATTTGAAGCTCGAAATTGCGATGAATAAAGCATAAATCGAAATGTTCATCAATATTTTTTAATTTTTTTTACCTGATTTTACTACTATTATTATTATGCAGGCTTATTTCAAATCAGGTGCGTTTTCAAAAGGTTGGCCTGCTTTTACCAGTATTGCTTTGTTATTACGTACACTCCTTTGACAGCGGTTTTCAAAAGGTTGACGCAGATCTATGACATTATTGCTGTTATTTTCTTGGAATGTTTTTTTTATCGGATGAAATTAAATATTAAATTTTTATAATTTGTTCAAAAAAATTTCACTCGCGTTTCGTAACAGTTTTGTTAAATGTATTTTTTCTCTTTCCCCCAGTGGGGAAATATCGCTTCATTCATTCTTAAGTGGGAAACTTGAAGGATTCGACTCCGATTCTAAGATCCATTCACTATGAAACTGTTTTAGGATCTCAGAAATTAGAAAACACCAGTTACAAAAACATTTTTTTCATAAAGCAATGCTGCCAAGGTTAAAAGTTATTGTAAATAGAAAGAGGTTACGTTTAACGTGCACCAGACCCACTTGCACAATGGTTCTTTGTTGGAATCGGATCCCGAACAGGAAACCCTTAGGTTCCGAAGCCGAAACCTTACCATCAGGATACAGCGGTCCCTTTAAAGTGTAAAATTATTCCACTTCATGATTAATGGCTTGTAACGAATTGATCCAGTGTCTGCCCTCACAGTCGATCGAGGATGCTCCTATATTGACTGTGATTAACATTATGGGGACGTCACATGGAATTCGGTTGCAGTGTGGATCGCAAGACAGCAAGAAAAGACAGCGAGATTCGAAGGTGAATGTGGTGTGTAGGGTTAAGCTACTGAAGCGAAAGGCATTGAGGCCGGATGTTAGTGTGCATATGGATTTAGATGATGATTATGAAAATGAAGTTTAAGTAGTGTAATGTATGAATTTCTTCTTGTTTTATGTTTGTGTGTATTGTCCAACTGTGATGTCCTAAATAAAAAATTTTAAAAGACAAATTTGGCCAAATTGCTCATATCAAATTTGGTGACATCACACGCTGATCGAGTGAGGTATTTTTAATGTCTTGGCTTGGGGTCGGATTAGAAAGCCGATTTTACGGAAACGAATCGTTGTCTTAGCTGATACGGTGGATATAAAATCATCCCATACATTTGGACACGTGTGTCGATTAATAAAAAAATATTGCGATTAGAATAAAAAATAAAGAAGTATTTTAAAATTTAATAAATTGTTACGGATTTCACCAAAACAGCTTCGTTTCGTATAGTGGGTATATGGTGTGAGAAATACAATCAGCTGTTCTTTAGCAGAAAAACGGCGACGTTTATTTACACGAAGTCAGGACAGCACAAAGGCGACACATATTTACAGACGAGACGAACCCATAGAATAGTACACAGCAGCACTCTAGAGCAGACAGCAGCCCGCTAGTAGAAATCCGGTAGTGACAACATTTACAGCACGCAAAGAGGCCAAACAGGATTCAGTATCATAGGGGATTCTAGAAGCTTAGCTCTATGGTCTCTCCAGACGGCTGAAACTCTCCACTGTCTCTTCTCGCTTTAGCTACTGACTTTCTACTTTACACAAGACTGGTAGTTCAACTCACCACGACTCAGTTCATGACTACTATTCCCGACTAATCGCAGCTTGAGATTGCCGGCCTTTTATCGCTTACGGGAGGTTGGGCTAGTCGCTTCTAGACCAATCAGGCGTATCTCGGTTCCTATTTGACGAATCAACAAAATACTCGAAGTTTCGAGTATCATCTATTTTGTCACCTATGTCGCCAAATTCTTCGCTAAGCTCTGGAATCTCTGATGCGACACCCGGGTACAACACAGATGACTTTGGTCTTTATTGTGACGACGCTATGGTGAGAAGCAAAATTACAGGTTCGTAACAATATGAGCAAAATATCTTGAATACAATAAAAGCATACAAAGGAAATGCATAGTAATCAATAAAAAAGTCTTTAAAAAACTGATATCGAGATCTTCTCTTACACTCACTCCTTTAGACGTCCTCGAGACTGAAAAAAAAACTTTTACAGATGCTCCTGTCTTTCGGTGAATGAGGGAACACCGGAATAGAATGCGCGAGATGAATGAAGTCGCGTTACACCTAGATTGAAGATTTGCTTCAAAATTTGGAACAACCTGGCCAATAGAAACCTGTCTGTAATTTGGTATGTGCCCCTGAAAGATTTAAAAAGGTAAGTTGATAATTAAATGAAATTTGGCATACAATTTTCTACTGAAATTGTAGACTTGCATCAAATTTTGGACCAAATTTATTAATGGATTGAAATTTTTCAATGCAATTTTCTACTGAAATTGTAGACTTGCATCAAATTTTGGACCAAATTTATTAATGGTTTGAAATTTTTCAATGCAATTTTCTCATCGCACTTGTAGATTTGCATCAGATTTTGATCCAAATCCACTAAAGGATTGATTACCAACGACGCGTTTTGTCATATAAATATACGATAAAATAGAATTGTTGATCGTGATACTCTGAAAAATACACCTTACAGTTAAATTTGTTACATGGCATACAGTTTCCAAACTGAAAACAAAAATATTCTTTGTTTCCAAAATGGTAACACACTATTTAGTTGCATGGGCAAGGATGCACAAACAAATTAGGGTCGATTCCAAAAAATCTTAAAACATTTTTTTTTCTATCTTTAAAAGTTTAAAAGTTTGATTTTTGGAATTCTTTGCCTTGCAGTTTTTGAAGAAAATATCACATTTTATATTTCTTTTATTTTATCCAGTCACGTGCTAAAAGTTGCATTTCTTTAGATTTAATTTGCGATGATAATTGTTTTTTTTTTTTTCTTAATTTGAACTTCCGTCATTGTTTTCTTTTATTTTATCCAGTCACGTGCTAAAAAAACATGGTTAAAATATTTCTTTAAAAATTCGTTAAAAATAGAAGCTTAAGTTATAAATTAAAACACTGATACCATTAGAAAGCTAATTTTTTAATCTTTAAATGGATGTAAAAAAATCATGTTTGTGCGATAATACTTTCGGAAGTTATAGCGGAAAAACATCCAAATTTCGCTTAAATTTTAATTCATTCCAATTCTAATTAAAAATTTTAAAAAAAAGGGCTCCAAGGTGCACATTCCCGACATCCAAGGTATACATGCACCGAATTTGGTAGCTGTAGGTCCAACAGTGTGGCCTGTAGAGCGCCAACACATACACATTCATTGAGCTTTATTATAAGTATAGATATAGTTTAGGGATTTCTGTCTTTTTCTCTCCAAATCAACTCTTAGCAATCTTCCCATGTTTGGCATACAAGCAGAGCCTGCTTTAGGAGTAGCGCGTCTTAGGATCTGGTTGCCCTGCGTTCGAGTTCCGGTTCGGGCATGGCTGTTCTTCATCTGTTCCATCTGTGAGATGCATGAATGTGCCCCCCCCCCCTGTAGAAAAAGGTTGTGAAGCCTGAGTTAGCGAAATCGTATTCTCGGCCTTAGTTGGCGCTACTGAAAAAAACAAGGGACGACAATGTAGGCTTAACTTGTTGACCACTTTTGGTCTGCGGGCTTGTCAAGTGCCATCGGTAACAACAGAGAATTTCTAAGGTAGGGATATATGGGGCAGTTTCCCTGGGCTCCAACATCAGAAGGGGCCCCGCAAATCGAATAGAAAATTTGTTTTATATTTCCTTCTTTAGTGATCTTAACCCATTTAGCCTAAGGTTAAAAAATTGGATTAGTTTAGTTATATTAACGTCCCGTTTAAAGCAACACGAGGGCTATTTTGGGACGGACCTCGTCATTTTGAACCACGGTCAGACGACGAGGACGACACCTGAAGTGGCACCCCACTCTCCACACCACACCACATCAGCGGGAGGGCGTTTGGCCTGACAGATTTAACGTGGAAGAGACCCCCTCACACGACAGATCTTTGGTGGAATCGAGTCTCGAACCTGAAACCCTTCGGTTCCGAAGCCGAGACCTTAACACCAGGCCACCGCGGCCCCGTTAAAAAAATTGGGATTTTTGCATGAAGTTTCTAGATGTAAGGTCAAAAAATTGAATAAAAATAACTTTTATGTGAGGGGTGTTCCAAAAATGGAAGAGTAGGCATAAATGGGTTAATTAACATTGCTTTTCAAAGACAAAGGGGACTTTCCAAGAGGTTTATGCTCCAGGCCCTAATTAGGATATGTCGGGCTCTGCATACAAACTGTTCCCCTCGCTAGCTATAATAAGGATACTTTTCGCCCCAGCAAAATAAGTAATTTAATTTTCACGGGGGATTTGTTCCTGGGTGGATTGGGCGAAGTACGTCGGGAGTGTATGTTCCTGGTATGGCCACCCAAGAAGTGAAGCCATTCCAATATGCTCAGCTAAATGCAACGCAGGTTTGAGGCAAAGTCAGACTTCAGCCTTCGGGGTCCCCAGGTCTCTTGAGGCTGCATTTGAAGCCCTTTTAGCGTGGGCATCGCACCACGCATCGTCCAAGTTTTGAATCGCTTCATTGTCAACGTCAAGATCACCTTTCAGTGGGTTCCGTCGCAAGTGGATGTGCACGGAAGTGAAATGCCTCTTCTTCTTCTTGCATACAGACGACCACCCCGCCACCACTGAATGTAGCAGTATCGACAGGATTTGTTGGGGTCGACTGCTGAATAAGTTTTGTCCAACCTTACATTGACCGATCAGTCAAACTAGCATTCTTTACGAGGCATTAAATGACTGTCTTCCTCCCCATCTGCACTCTCTCAAACAGTTGGAATGATCTTTAACATCATATCCTTCAGGGTTTTGAGATGACCATCAGTACTGTACTTAAATCGTTATTGTCAATCTTCAGTTCCTTCCTTAACTCTGAGATCTCCATATATTCCATTAAATAGTGGTAAACTGTACCCATTTCCCCACGAATGCATTTATTTTCTTGCGTTCTTGTCCAGATATTATTTGGATTATAAGTGGGTGGTATCTTATTTTAATTTCAGGATTAGGAATAAAGTCGAAAGGGATTCTTCCTTTTTTGGACATATATCATCTGTCAAACCATTGCAGTTTTATTTCTTCTCTCAATTCCCTTTTAAAACACCATGGAAATGAAATGCCTGACTTTCTAGCCAGAGAGGGCAAGCATAAGGATACTGCTCATGGTGGCTGCCTTACTTTTTAAGAATCGCCACCCGGGTCCGGGGTGACATCTGTTCTTGAAGGAGGGCCTCCGCGCATGAATGGTATGCGGAAAGTCGCCCTGGAGCTGTTTTAAGGCCTTAAGGAAATGTCCGTACTTTTCGTCACAATTCTCCGTTTCTACGCCCAAGAACTGGACAAGCAATTTTTTCTTCATCTTCCACTTTTTTTTAACCTGCTTGTAAATGCTGACGACTGAGACGGAAATAGTATCTGCGAACGAAATTCAACCAATCATGTGAAACTTGGAATTAACGGCACACTTTGCACACAACGGAAACTTTGAATTAACGGCAAATGAAGTCACGTTCGTTGTCGTTAGCTAACAAAAAGTGCGGACGATATTTCGCCGTGTGATAAGGCGGGACTGGCAACAGGCGCGATCAGACAACTTTGATTAGATTTCGGACATACTCGTGTACAATAAATACCATGTGATCGGCCACAAAGTGTATCCCCTATGTCCGAAATGCAATGCGACTCAAGCTGCTCCTGCCCACATTTTATCTAGCATCGGTTTCAGTAAAGGCCAACTGTTCTCGAGTCCAGATGCAGTGCTGCATTGCTTGAAGGCATTCGGGCTCATGGACCTGCTTTGATGTTGCTGTCAACCAGGTGGGATAAGACACAACAACACGATTGAATTTAAACTGAACTGATTTGCTTTCGAATCTCGTCTAACTCATTTCTTCTGAGAAAAAAAAATATCAAACTTTCCTATGTAATTGACATAGTACAAACGTTACATCATTTTCTGACCTTCAAAAAATATTAACATTTTTTATTTTATAAACATTTAGATTAGAAATTCAATAGTCAAACGAAACATATAAAAAAGTAATGGAAATTCCCAAAAATTGATAAACGTGAGTTGCAAGATATATAAAGAGAATCCCCAAAACAAATTATTTTGATTTATTAACAAAAGGAATTGTAATATGTCGGAATGTAAATAGCACAATCATCGCTGAAAAAGGATTTATATACAGTAAAAGCTCTTTATTCGCGGGGTATATGTTCCGTAAATATGCCGCGAATACAGAAACCGTGAATACGGAAGGGTCATTAACACAGGTTTATAGGGGATACGTTCCAAGGTGACATAATAAAAAGAAACAAATATATAAAAAAATCAATTTAATTGAAGCTTTTGAATATTTTGATTCATTATCTTAAGGATTAGGAAATGGTTTGAAAAATTTTGTCATTTTCTCTTGCTTGGCAGTTTTTAAAAGCTCCTTCCATTCAGACGGATACGCAGCAGTCGCATTAGCAATTTGCCTCTTAAAAATAAGACTTCTTTCCATAGACGGATCAATATTCATAAAAAAAACCGCAAAGCTCATTTGCCATTCTTAAACCTTTACTAAGATTTTTGAAATGAAATGTCATGTTTTCAGTGCTTGTTGAAGCCTCTTCAATGGACTGTGAATTGAACATTTCCCCCAAGTCGGTTTCAGTCCTCGGCAATATCATTTAACAACATACTTTAGGCAAGGTTGTAATAAGATCTATTTTACTTTTTTTATGAGTCCATTTGATGTCATTTACAAAGGATATTGGGTTGGATACCTATTGGAATCCTTTTATTATGTATGTATGTACTTATTAGATCAGCGAATAAAGAGATTTTTAGTCGCGAATAGAGGGATTGAGTCGCATTTTTTCAATCCGCGAACAGTGAAATCACGAATGAAGGAAGCGTGAATAAGGAGCTTTTACTGTACTGAATTTTAAAATAAAAAACATGCTGACAGTTATACTAATAGTCATTATTTTGATGCTTCCGAGAAATCTCTAAAACATTGAAAAAGTAAACACGAGCACAGGCGGATAGATAAACTGCGCATTAAGCTACATCACGATGCTTATATTTATGCTCAGAGTACGTCTTCGTATATATGTTTAAGCAAACAATCTGAATGTTTTTATAACTAATTATTTCATTGTCTTCCTCAACATTTTTCAAAATTTTCTTTTGATTCATTCATTTCGATGTTGAAGTAACTTTCTTTTGTTTTCCCAATTATTTATTACTTTATTTCCGACAACTAACAAAAAATTTAGATTTAGGTTTAAGGTATCCGACTACGTTCGAATACATTTTTTTTTAATTGGATTTTTACAAAACGATTTAAAACTATGGTTTTTAGATGTATTGGCAGTTATAATACAAAATATTATAAATACAGCAAAATTATTTGAGAATATAATATATTTTGAGAAATAGGAGAATGTGTGGTAAACTTTAAATAAATTTAACCAAAACGACCAACACTCTACACTGAATTGTAAAGCAGCAATTATGTTTTTCTTTGCACATAAGTTATGGCATATGATAATGAATGAAATGAACCGAAATCTAATAAAATTTTTGAGTTGCAAAGAATGTATGAGTAAAGATATAAGTATATATGCATTTTTCCATAAATTCAGAACTTAATTTTTCTAAAAAACCCTGTAAAAAAGTATTGGTTGGTGAAAGAGTTGGTAAAAAAGTATTTCACCAGCAACAAAACTTTTGGTTCATGTCATTGCTCCTATTATTTAAAACACGCGCTGAAATGTCTATGCAAATACCTCCATCAGGAAAGGAAGAGAATTTGAATGAAAATAGACATTTTGAGAAAATGGAAGACAAATTTTAGCTGAAAAATAGGCTACATTGAATGACAGGTCAGGCCTTCATTTTCCTAGAAAAGATGTTTTCGAAACAGGAAAATCTGAACTATAAGAAATAGCAATGAAAAAAAAAAAATTCGCCAATGTGGTCGATTACCTTTGTTGTTTACGTAGTTGGATTCCTTAAACCATTATGTTCAGAAACAGCAAAGTTTAGTAAGATTGTGTGGCAACAGTGATGTGTTTACATTTTCAAAAAGACTCCGACAAGTTATGTTTACCTTTAATCAGTGACTTCTTGTTTGTGTGTTTTGTTGAAATTCGTAAGAAGTGAAGTAAAATGAAACTGGCGTTGTTATTTAAAAAGGAACCTTGCGTTTGTTCAATGAGTAAAATAAAACAAACGTAAACCTTGAATTTTCCAACACCTTTATTACTCATATTTTCAAACGGTTCTTTTCCATGTTGCAAAGTGGTCAGAGAGAATGATTAAAGGTAATAATTAAGAGATTGAATCGTCGATTAGGAAATTCTTTCTTTTATTTCTTTTTTTTAATGGCAACTTGCACAAACTTTTGTATGAGTCTTTAAAACGTTTCCTGCCGAATTCCGCAAATTCATCGAGCATTCAATTTACAGCATTATTTTTCTATGAGAAAAACGAAAGAAATAGATTGTGCTTGAAAAACAATTTTTACGTTTTACCAATTTCGCAATTACCCAAAATAAAACAAAACAGTAAATCAAGTCCGGTCAAATCCATTTTATTTATAGATGGAGATGGTGATAGCTACAACAGTATTATACTCATCATCTTGTAAGCTTTTCATTTAAATAAAAACACAGTTGTCACAATCGCACGTGAACTTTCAACGCCAGTTGGCGAAACGGGCATGTCTGACTTTCCTACGTCAGTTGAGGTAACGCAATGCAGATTAGAAATTTTTAATTTTTTTTAATTCTGTTTTCTTTTCATTTAAAAGTACTTCAGAATGAATCCGAAGGATCGATTCATGAGCAACATTTGGTTTTAAATACATCAAACACAAAGAAAAGAAACAAAATCGTTTGAAATAGCCGATGGAAATTCTTCTAAGCTTAACCTCATCTCTGTTAGGAATTATTCATCTTTTTGGCCCGAAAGTGAATAAAAACTGAAGCACTCAATGAACCGGAATAAAAAAATGTCCTATAACCGGAATAGCTTATGTCCGATTCCTGACTATGATCTCAATTCCGTTCAGCCGTGATTGAGCAACGAACATCCAAACTTTCACATTTATAATATTATTCATAATATATCATTTTAATTCGCAGGAAACTGATTCATTAGAATTCTCGTATTTTTATTTGTAAAGATTGGCAAGATGAATTTGGAAAACACTCTTCCTTATTAATAATTTGCGGTTTAACAAGTGAATAATCGAGACGAACAAACTGGTTGCTAAAAGCGGGGCACATATTTCAAAATTCGTTGAGAAATGGAAAGAAAACTTTCTACGCTATTTTGGATATTTTTCGAACCACGTTTAACTGTCCAGTCAATGACATTGAACACTTCCCCAACACTTTTTTTTTTTTCGGGTGAAAAGATTTGCTTAAGTGGATAAAAAAATTCCACCTCGTAACGAATGGAAGGCGGTCAGGAAATTTTTCGCAAGGTCGCGAGGGTAATTATTCCGTTTCCGTTTGCGGACGAAAGATTCGACTCACCGTTTACGTAACGGAATCAAGACAGATCAGAATTTATTACTTTCGTATGGAAATTCTTGCAAAAAGAGATTCAGGCGAATTCTTTAGAATGCAAGTAATTGATCAGAGCAACGCTTTACAGATTGCAAGCCCGTTCAACAGTCGCTAGAAAGTTTCCTTCCTTTTTTTATTTTTGCAAGCAACAATGATAAGAAAATCACTATGAATAGCTATTTTAAGATGAATTTTTAAAATCTAGTATTAACTGGTTTTTAAGTTTCACATCATTATATGCTAGGTTATCGAAAAACATCTTCTATACTTATAATAAAGCTGAATGTGTGTGTGTTGGCGCTCTACAGGCCAAACCGTTGGACCTACAGCAACCAAATTTGGTGATTTCCGGCATATTTCCAAAGATTTGGAAGAAAGTATGAAAATAAATGCATTTGTGGGTAAACTGGTACAGTTTATCACTACTTAATGGAATGTATGGAGATCTCAGAGTAAGGCAAGACCTGAAGATTGTCAATAAAGATTTAAGTACAGTACTGATGGTACCAGGTAATCTTAAAACCCTGAAGGATATGATGTTAAAGATGGACAGTTTCATTCCAACTGTTTGAGAGAGTGCAGATGGGGAGAGAGACAGTCATTTACAGCCCCGAAAAGAATGCTAGTTTGACTGATCGGTCAATGTAAGGTTGGACAAAACTTATTCTGCGGTCGACCTCAACATATCCTGTCGATACTGTTACTTTCAGTGGTGGCGGGGTGGTCGATTGTATACAAGAAGAAGAAGCTACCAAATTTGGTATATATATATACTTTGGAGGGCGGGAATGTGCACCTAGGAGCCCCTTTTTTACTAATTTTTAATTAGAATTTGAATTAATTAAAAATTAAACGGCATTTCGACTAGGATTAGGGTCAGTTGTTCAACGGCTTTTGATAGCATTCCCCTCTTCGTATTTAGCAGAACGTAGATGTAGTGCTGAGCCAACATTGGTAACGAAAAAGAGAAATCGGCTCCATATTACTGAACGAGGCCACTTGCGGCAGTTTTTAATGGAAATCGAGCCTGCGCTCCTTAAAATGCATCAAATTCAACCTTCTCATTAGTTAGTTATAAATTTGATGTCTTTAAATTTTAACACAAATACTTTTTAATATATTTATGTATACATTTTGATGGGTCTTTGAAACAGTCAGTTTATTTACTTAGAAAGCAATAGTTTATTATGAATTAATTCGTATCATCAAAATCCCTGCCTGTCCTTATGACAGGGTTGCTAAAATTTTTATTCCTCTTTTTTTAAATAAAGAAGAAATTCAGTAGCGTTTCAATTCCAATAATATTCTATCTACTAGAATTTTTTTAAATTCTGAGTTTCACCATGCATTAAGTGCGCTCTTATTTATCTGGAGTGGGAGGGGGGCAATATTGAAATATTCATTAGAAAAGGGTTCAAAAAAGGTTGAGAACCTCTGTTCTAAATGTAAGAGTGAAACGCAAACATGTGGGATTAATTACCGGGAGAAGAGCAGCCGGTTTGAAGTTACCTGTCGTCTACCTGTCTTTTGTGAAACAGATGTAGGAGAGTAGCAGAAAGTGTTACATGGAAAAAAGAACTTTTTTCCCGATTCCGTTCAAGCGAGTTTTACACCGTTGATGAATGGGTTTTCATCGAGGCGAACAAGTGTTTCTACACCAAGACGTCGTCAGTCGCAATCAGCAGTGAAGCAATGCGAATGCCGCTGTCAGGAAGGCTGACTGATCAGACATGACATTCGCACATGTCTTGAGGTATCCGACTAAGTACGAAGGAAAAAATTTTAAACGTTAGATTTTTTAAAAACTATTTAAAACTATGGTTTTTAGATGTATTGCCATTTATAATACAAAATGATACAAATACAACAAAACTGTTGGAAAATATTATGTCTTGAGAAGTAGGAAGATTTCAAGCACATTTTAATGAAATTTAACCAAAACAGTGAACAGTGTACACAAAATGGTAATGCAACAATCCTATTTTTCTTTGCACACAAGTTATAGAATATAATGATGAAGGGAATGAACCAAAATCTAAAAAAGATTTTGAGATGCAAACAAGTGATGAGTAAAAAGATATTTATCTATGCATTTTTTCTATACATTCACAACTGAATTTTTCTAAAAAACACCTATAAATGAAAAAAATTTCACCGACAGTAAAACTTTTGGTTCCTTTCATGGCCCATATTACAAAAAACACAAGCTGAAATGTTTATATAAATATTTTTGTTAGCTTTTGAGATATCATGTTAACGGAGGAGAATTTTTATGTAAATTAAAATTGAGTTTAAAGACAAATTTTAGTTGAAAAATATATTTAGTTTAAAATTCCCCTGAATGATAGGTGAGGCCTTCCTTTTTCTAGAAAAAAGGTTTTGTAAAGAGGAAAGTCAGAAGTCTAAGAAATAACATTTTTAAAAAATCGCCCATGTGGCAGATAACCAGCGTTCCAAATTCAGACGTATAGATTGTAATTTCCTATTCTGAAAATACATATGTTGCTCGATGAATTTGTTGGACGCTTTTCTAATTTGATTAATTTGTAAGTGGAAATGCATGATTCATTTTTTCCTTGTTTTGAAAACAAAAAGATGACTTTTTTACTAAACATGACCCAAATTATGCAAAAATTACTTTGCAAAGAAAATTAAAATTAATATTGGAACTAATTAAAGAATGGATCTATTTTTTAAAAAAATGTCTGCTGATAAAAATTGTAAAATAAATGTTATTTACAAAAACATTTTTTAAATTTGCATAAAATGGTAAATGATCAATGAGAAACAATAAGAGTATGTTTTGAAAACAATTATAAAATCAAACTCTGTTTTTTATTGATCAATGGATTTTCTATCAGATAAAAACTTTTATAATATATGAAAAAATTTCAATTCATTGAGTGCTACGGCAGCGCATAAGACAAACATTCATTTTTATTTATATAGCTTGGTAATTCTTTGAACGTTTCTTCGAGAAGACGATACGTATTGATTATTTGGTTAATTTAAAGGTCATGTGCCCAGAATCCACTTGGCCAAGAACATTCTTAGTGGTTTCTATAAATCTATAAGCAGGCGATTCTTTTTCAACAAAGCAACGGTATTATGTTTTATAAGCGTATTTATTAGAAATGTCCATCTTAGAATCATTATGCACATCTTCTAGTACCCGACTAACGTTTCATTCTTTGTCATTTTACTTTTAAAAGTTATTAAACAAGAGATTTTTAAAAAAATGTTATTTCCAAAGGGCCCCCAGAATCCAACTCTTCTATACTTATAATAAAGCTCAATGTGTGTGTGTGTGTTGGCGCTCTACAGGCCAGACCGTTGGACCTACAGCTACCAAATTTGGAACATGTATACCTTGGAGGTCGCAAATGTGCATCTCGGAGTCCTTTTTTCGAATTTTTAGTTAGAATTTGAATTAATTAAAATTTAAGTGAAATTTCGACGTTTTTTCGCTATAACTTCCGAAAATATTATCGGACAAACATGATTTTTACATCCATTTAAAGATTAAAAAATTAGCTTTCTAATGGTATCAGCTTTTAATGTATAACTCAAGCTTCTATTTTTAGCAAATTTTTAAAGAAATATTTTAACCTTGTTTTTATCACGTGACTGGATAAAATAAAAGAATGCTGGAAGTTGGAATAGAAAAAACTATCATCGCAAAATAAATCTAAAGAAATGCAACTTTTAACACGTGACTGGATAAAATAAAAGAAATATAAAATGAGATATTTTCTACAAAAATAAATGCAAGGCAAAGGTTTTTATGATCGATTGCAATATTTAAATAATTTATTCAACAAATCTTCTAAGGGTTGTGTCGTGTGTGTGAGCTACAAGTCAGACTTCTGCCCTCTGGGTGCTCAGGGGTCTTTACCCTCAGAAGCTACTACACCCCCTTTCCGTGATAAACACGGACACGATAAAAAAAAACTTCTTTATTTATGGTAAACCAGATTGAATTTAGACAGGATATGCATTGAAATCCCGATTTAATGGCATATTTCTATAATTGTTTGCAATATCTGTATCATTAATTCAATAATTTTTTCCCCTTTCTTTAAAAAAACCTATTTAATATTTTGGCAACATCACCAAAAAAACATTTTTAATATTTTGGAAGCATAACCGATAGTTAAAACTGACTGATTTATAAAATTAAAGAATATTATTTAGAAAACGTGTTCTTTTAGAACTTTCCGCCCATCATCTTCAAGAAAATATTAATTTCAGACCAATCAATGCCCGGAATTACTTCAAGGCTAATGAATAAGTGATTTAATTGAAAATTTTAGAACGCATTTCCCTGGCGAGCCAGCTGGTCGCCAAAGGCGGCTAGTGTTTATATAAAAAATAAAGTAGCTAGAACAAATATCGCCGCTTCCATTTTGATTATGTTTAACATGGTCTAAACTTGTTATTCAGATGCGAAACTTTAATGAAAAATTCAAAATTTCTATGAAGACGAAATTTTACTCAATGGCACTTGGCATTCGGCTTAAAATCGGCAGATTCGAGTTTTATTTCGGTTGTTAATAAGGATCTATTGCCGAGTTTTGATGCTCTTGATGAGGCATTTCTTGTTTAGAATCTGTTTGCAACACAAAATTACTACTTCAGTAATTCTCATGAAATTTTTGCCTGATTTCATTCCACATAAAAATTATAATTATCAATTAAAATGCAGATTACACTAAAGGCTTTTAATTGCAAAAACAAATAACAGCAGATGATGTACGTTAATTAAATCTGTGCAATCACGTGGAAAATATTTATGTGCTGAAAAAGAAACTTTTAACCTTTTATTTAGCAAATTATGTTACCATCCATTTTCCAACTTCATTTTTGCACCAGTCGTTTAGTTTCCTTTGCAAAATCATCCCACGGAACCCAAGAAAAACAAATGTAATTAGAAGATATATCTTAATTAATTAAATTATTAATTAAGTATGTTTAATTCCCACTTTTATCTTATATTCACTTCATGTTATTTGGGTTACATTCTCCTTGTTCTCTAGAATACCACCGGCAAAAATAGTCCCTTAGTAAAGATATAAGCTAGATTTAAATGATACTTTCAAGTACCGTCAGGAAATAAAGAGTTAAAACCCCAATAAAAAGATTCATCTCCGTAAAAAATGTGTCTTGATCGCTTGAATCAAGATTTTAATTTGGAAATTGTGTATGGAAAGTATCTGAGATCATTCATCCAGTCTGAATGTAAAGGCGTTATCACGCGGTCAAATTTCGTCAGCAGTTTTCCGTTTCTATTCTCAAAAACCAGTCAAGCAAGTTTCATAATCGACCAATTTTTCTAATTAGCTCGAAAATGCCGTCGGAAATATTGTCCGCAAACAAAATTCAACCAATCATGTGAAACTTTGAAGTGACGTTACTTTCGTTGTTGTTTGCTGACGGAAAGTGCCGAAGATATTTTGCCGTGTGATGAGGCCTTTACACAAGAATTTTTTGTCGATATCATAGATACTGAATTGAATAACTGCGTTTTTTAACATTAATGATACAAAATATCAAACTACGCCTTATTTTTGTAAATCAAACATGAGTGCCTATTTAAGGAATTATTAAATGAATTACTTCCTTAAATCCTCATCTCTGGTTTCATAATAATTTACAAAGACATGAACAATTATTTAGATATGTAAAGATTTAGAACTATTGAAAGCAGATGGTCGATTCGAAGACACTGAAGAGACTTTTGACGCTGTAACGTCGTTTTATTGTATCACAGAGAAGCAGGCGTGTCTATGTACAAGGCGGCGGTGGCCTGGTGGTAAGGTCTCGGCTTCGGGACCGGAGGGTTTCAGGTTCAAGACTCGATTCCACCGAAGAACCGTCGTGTGAGAGGGTCTCTTGCACATTAAATCTGTCAGGCCAAACATCCTCCCGCTGGTGTGGAGAGGGGAGTGCCACTTCAGGTGTCGTCCTCGTCATCTGACCGTGATTCAAAATGACGAGGGCCGTCTCAAAATAGCCCTCATGTTGCTTTACAACGGGACGTTAATATAATTAAACTAAACTAAGTGTCTAAGTACAAGCTGAGAGCGACAAACACACACAAAACGAACGACCAAGTAGTGAGGGAGGGATCTCGAACATTTTATCGATGATGATGATATCGTGTCCGTGTTTCCACGGAAAGAGGGTGCAATGGCTTCTGAGGGTAAAGACCCTTGAGCACCCAGAGGGCAGAAGTCTGACATCTAGCTCATATGAAGATGACAAACACATTCGCTTGCACAACCTCTTTTTACAGAGAGGTACATTCATACATCTCACAGAGCAACCATGCCCAAACCTGAACTCCAACCCGGGACGCTCAGATCAAGTGAAAGACACGCTACCCCAGGACGCCAGCATTCCGGGTCTTATTTTGATAGGGAAAATCGTGTGGCAATATATTGTTTCTGATGGGGATTTCTGCCTCTCAATCAAGGGAAACACGGGGATCTTTTTATAAAACCTTTTGTTTCGGTCAGTCACTCTCACCGTGGGCTGACTGAAGAACTTTGCAAAGCATTTCTTGACTGAATGAAGTAGAGAGAGTGGCATCGGGAATAAGAGGATATCTTTAGTTAATATGGGCGAAATAGTGTTGAAAATTAGGAACTCTGACTCAACTTTGTAGACATCTCGCATATCTAAAACTGATTTTAAATAAATTGCAAAGTCTTGTGAAAAATCCGGGAGATTAAATTGAGCAAGGACCGAATCAACATAAACACTTTGCTGAAAATGAGCCATTTAAATTCCTTCCTATTACAATTATATTAAGGACCAACTAATTATTCTAAATGCTAGTTTGAGTAGCTTTTCTCGTGTTTTAATTTTAAAACTATACAAATGTAAAAACAACAGTAGTGTAATTAGATACAGCAATAAATAAAAATTAATGAAACAGTATTTCCAAAATTAATTGCGTTAGTTCAACGCGAATTTCTTTTATTTGTTTCGTCTATTTTATAAAAAGACATCAATTAATGCCTCGAAAACGTAACACACTTCCCTAAAAATTCTCGTCACACTCAGAATTTTTTCCCCTTTTTCTTTTCAGTTCGTTTTTACCGGAATTCCCGTGCATTAAATAGCCAGAAATAACAAGGAATTCAATGCCGAAATCGAAGGCTGTTGAACTCCGACACGAACTTTCGGATAAATATTCAAATGTTTCGTCGAAAGCGCCTCGGAATCTCGAGCAGGAAATTTGAATGACGACGATCACGTGTCTGGAAGTCGCACGAGACCTAGTTGTAAATCAATAATTTCACTCGAAAAGAGCGAGGGAAATGGTGACGCAATTCCTCTGGCGAGATGAACCGTTTCGGGGATGATGGATGGGAAGCCAAAATCAGCTCTAACTCTGATTGAAGACAAATAAAGTGTTTGGAAATCATTCTCCTTTTATATATATATATATATATATATATATATATATATATAACATAAATACAATTTAATAACAAAAACACGCAACTAACGTAAGAACAATTTATTTACAATGCATACCCAAAATAAAGCAAAACAGCAAATCGAGTCCGTGTTTCTTTAAAATCAGGTCAAATCCATTTTATTTATGGATCGATATCGAGATAGCTATAACAATATTAAACACATCATTTTTAAAATTTTCATTTAAATGAAAACACAGTTATCAACAATCACGCGCGAACTCTCAATGCCAGTTGGCGTAACGCACATGTCTGACTTTCCTACGCCAGTTACGGTAATGCAATGCAGATTAGACATTTTCTTATTTCCTTTATTATGTTTTCTTTTCATTTAAAAGTACTTCAGAATGTATCCGAAAGATCGATGAGTAATGCTCCGGTATGATTGATTTTACATATGATTTTAACAACATATGATTTTAAATACATCAAACAATAAGAAAATAAAGGGAATCATTTGAAATATTTGGGCGAAATTCTGCTCACCTCAACTCTGTTGGGAAATAAAACCCGGAGCGTTACTCCTCTTCGGCGAGATTTGGCCTCAGTTTTTTTTTTGGCGCGAATGCTAGTTTAATGGATGAAAAATGAACCCCTCAGTGAACAAAAAGTAGCCTCTGTTCTATTCTTGGCATTAATCTGTCTTTGTGATAAGTTTCATCCCATTCCGTTCTGACGTGATGGAGTTACAAACATCCAAACATCAAAACTTTCATATTTATCATATTAATATAGATAAGTATTTAAAGTAGTTACAAGTTTTTTTCAGGAATGCTAATGTTTCCATTCAGTAGTTTCTGAGCACAAAATCCATATATGGGTACCCCCACCCCATCCAAAAAAAAAAACTTCACACTGCTATATCATTTTTTTATTAATTACCGAATTGATTCAAAAACTTTCCAGTGTTATTAAATGCATCTTTATGTGTATCCATTATCGCAATTCACGAATTAGTTATCAAGTTTGAAATCTATACTTATAATAAAGCTCAATGTGTGTGTGTTGGCCCTCTACGGGCCAAACCGTTCGAACTTAAATTACCAAATCTGGCACATGCATAACTTGGAGGGCGGGAATCTGCACCTGGAGTGCTATTTTTAGAATTTTTAATCAGGATTTTAATTATTAATTAAAAACTAACTTTCCCACCGAACTATCTTTTCATTTCCTCCCCGCAAATAAGTTAAGCTTCAGTTTTTTCCCGCTCTCAAGAGGTCAAGCTTAACATATTTTCGGCCAATTATTTCGAATGATTTTTTTTTCTTTGTGTTTGATGCATTTGAAACTAAACATTGTGAATGAATCTGAGAAATGTTGCTGAGAACTTTTTGAGATATCGCATAAATTAAGAAAAACACTATTTAGCGCCCATAAGGCGCAAGTATTCAAAGACTCTGTTTTCAATACTTAAAAAAATGCTTCGTCTCAGTAAAAAATTTCTTAGATTAAAAGCAGATTTAATCATTTCTCCTTTAATTTAAAGCATACGTTCTACGGAACAGAAAATTAGAGAGATGCATATTACGTTATGGCTGAAGGCCTTTATAATATTAGGAGTAAATTATATGACAATCAAAATTTGAAGCTTTAAAATATGTTGATGAAGAATCGATTAAAATAGTTCACATTTAATTATTAAAATTTTAGCGAGCATTAAGATTGGCGAATCGGCTAGTCGCCAAATGCGATTTGTACAAAATAAAGATAGACGAATCAAGCCAAAAACACTCTCGCGATAGTCTTTTAGGCTTCATGTTCACATCTTATAACCATTTTAAATGCAATCTTATTGGCAAAATTCCTTATTTAATTAATAAATAAGGTAAAACAAATTCTGAAGACATTTAAAAAAAAACTCATAGTTCAAAAGAAATTTCATGAATGCAAATTTTCTATGTAAATAAAAATGAATGTTTGTCTGTATGTCTCTGATGCGCTGCAATACCTTTCATCCGATTCTGATAAAACTTCGACAGCATATAACTTGCACTTACGTGAAGGTCGTAGGCACAATACAACAAGCTAAAGTATAAAAAATATTTTCAGCTCTATTTACCGCATTTATTAGCCATGGATTGACCACCAAATAACTCGAGAAGGTGTCACGACAGATTCAGTAAAGATGCCCCATTCAAGACAGGCTTTAACATTTAGTAGTTATTGTCCGTAAATATAATGCAAAACTTTCTCCGAGTTTTATTAGAGAGTGCGCGAGACAGTTTTAGGGGAACCAGTTCTATAAGTCTGAAATTTTAAATAAACATGTAATAAAATTTTAGCGTAATTTTGCAGTCACTTCAGAAAATATTGTAGTGCAAATAATATATATCTTTCCATTTCAATGAATGTATTCATTGCTGACAAGACAACTATTTCAAATTCCAAACAATATTTCCCAAATTATTTCTTCTGCCACAGCAACGCCCCGGATACCAGCTAGTTTTCAATAAAATAAAATGAAATTTTTATTACCACACTATTTCACTTCCACGTCTACTCTTTTTCGCTCTCTCCCACCCTAAAAAATAATAACCACCTCGCTTACCAATGATTTTCGGGAACAGATATCGAAAAGCTATTTCTGAACGCTCATTAAATTTTAACGCATTCGAAAGCAGTTCCATTAAAAAAATCATTTTCTTCAAAAGTGGTTGGGCGGAGTGCAGGAGTTATGGATCATTTGAAGAGGGATTCCGAAGTCGCTTTGTGTCTTGATAAGATGACCGACAGTTCAGTTTCAAGCAGCGCCATTTATTTAGAAGATAGAGCAAGAAATAAACAGATATCGACAGAGAAACTTTTTATCCAATTTAGTATTATTGCTATTTCCCACGTTTTTAGTCTTCAATTGCTTCGCAAATATATTTTTACTTCTTTTTCAAAGCGAAATCTGATTACAGAAATAACATCTATATCTATACTTATAATAAAGCTCAATGTGTGTGTGTCGGCCATAGAGCTGATATATAAATGGAGGGAGCTAATCTAGTGTTTCCTGTCTCAACAAGTGTGCCCAACATGAGTCATGTAACTTTGGAAAAATCTGGGAGTAAAAACACATTTTTGGCGCCATATCGCAAATCTTGGCATACTCAAAAACTGCCGCGCAACATTTTGCTTCCCGGCATTGGGTCCAGTCGGTTTTCATTTCCGGTTAAACTAAACGGTAATCCTATAAAAATAAATCCTATTTCATTTCCTAAACAATTTATATAAATATCTTTTTTACACAAGTATCCGAGTTAAATTATATTTTGATCTTTTACTTTGTTTTTGTGCAATAATTAAAAGTGATTATTTTTCTTCTTTAAATAAACATTTTATTTCTTTTCTTTGCCTAAAAACTTTTCAAAATTTTGCATTACATGCTCAAATACTTTCTATCTTTCTTTCAAATATATAAAAAAAAACTTTTTAAAAACAGATTATTAAAGTGACTTAAGTCTTTTTTTCCCCAATATACTTAATATAATAATAAATATCAATACTAACCATGTTATGACATATAGAAATTATAGAATCCTAAAATATATATTATAGATGTCTGTTACAATTTTACTTATTATTGCAGATATTTTTTAGTTTAAAACTTGTAGGAAACCTTTTTTAAAACCATTTATCTGTTAATTCTACTTTAGTATCCCAGTTAAAAAATATATTAAAAATTAAAAGAATTGAGGAGAGATTACTTAATTATTTTTGAAAAGAGAGAAAATCTTTAACTATCATAATTCTAAATATTTATTCTAAAGACTGTTCATTTTAGTAATTTTAGTGACTGGAGCCATACAAAAAATTTTTTAAAACGGAAATTAATAAATATTTTTTAAATCTAACTTGATCAAAGCTACTTTGAGGTTATTTATTATTTGTATGAAGATGTAAATATAATTTTAGGCAGTTAATTTTATAAATACAAAAATTATTTAACAATTGTAAATATATTCTTGTAAATTAGTTTTATAAGCATTTAAGTGAAAAGCATTTTTAAATCAAATTCTATAAAAATAAGAATCACAATTCTTGCCCAATAGGGTTTTATTAAAACAATTTCTTATGAAAACAATTAAACGATTTTCTATTATTTATTCCAATTTCTTTACAGAATAAAAATTAAAAAAAATAGCTTAGGGCATAGATGAGTAATAAAATTTGTATCAAATAGCAAGATCTTGACTCTTATTTTGTCAAGGTTTTACATTCGTTAGAAAATGGAATGCAATTCTAAATTATGATATAAACATAAGAAAAAAATGTATTATCAAAATAAAGTACAGGAATTCTAAGTTAAAAAAACACAGCTTATTTGGTGTGACCCATAAACAAATTTTTTGTGACTAAATAAAGTTTATGATTTAGTTGCGAAAATTTTTCTTTTAATAAAAAAAACCCACAAACTATCTCCCTGAAAGTTAATAATAAAACATAAATAAAATAACATTTTGGTTATTTGCATTAAAATAAACACACAATTATTAATCGGTCAATAATGTTTATGTAAACACTTGTATTGGCGAGAAAAAATCCCGCCAAGCTTGTAGCCAAGCGTTTGCAACACATTCGAGATTAAAATAAAACAAATAGCAGAATATAATGCAGTTACATCAGTTTAAACGAAGCTTAGCTACATGTTAAATAAATTCAATACAATAACTAAACCAAACTGAGAAATATTAATCAGTTATAACACCTAAATTACGGAGTAATCGAGGTTACGAAATTTTAACTTGATGTAAAATGGATATAAACAGAATGTTTTTTTTGTAAATACATGTGAAATGATACAGGACTATCCTTGACGCTTTTTCAATGACTCTAATTGCACAGCAATAATTAAACATGGCTTAAATAAGCTTTGAATTCCAACAGTTAAACGCGGGAAAAAATCTGCCATTGAAATATAATGGGGAACGGAGAATGTGGTTACAGCTAACACAAATTCTGTCCCATAGTCACGTGTTTTTATCTTGTCCTACACGAAAGTCGGGTTGCACTTCCTCTATCAGTATCCTAGCTCTATGATGTTGGCGCTCTACAGGCCAGACCGTTGGACCTACAGTTACCAAATTTGGTGCATGTCGGAGGTAGGGAATGTGCACTTAGGAGAACGTTTTTCGAATTTTTAATTAGAATTAGAATGAATTAAAATTTATGCGAAATTTCGACCTTTTCCCGCTATAACTTCCGAAAATATGATCGCACAAACATGATTTTTACATCAATTTAAAGATAAAAAAAATTAGCTTTCTAATGGTATCAATGTTTTAATGTATAACTTTAGCTTCTAATTTTAACGAATTTTTAAAGAAATTTTTAACCATGTTTTTTTTAGCACGTGACTGGATAAAATAAAAGAAAACAATGACGGAAGTTCAAATAAAAAAACAAAACAACCATCATCGCAAATCAAATCTGAAGAAATGCAACTTTTAGCACGTGACTGGATAAAATAAAATGTATAAAATGGGATATTTTCTAAAAAAATAAATGCAAAGCCAAGGATTCTATGATCGTTTGCAATATCTAAATCATTAATTCAATAAATTATCTTTAATTATACAATATATGCATTCAAACTCTCGTCCAATGGCCAATTTGTAAAATATTATTAATAGGCATATATATTGTTTAATATGATTAATTTGATCGATATGAAGTAAATAATAACATTTTATGTAGCTTGAGTCAAACCATGCATTTATGAATAATGAGTTTTAGATTTCTTCATACTTTGCTCTGTGAGCCATATTTTACGAAATATTTTTATTGATATTTTAAATAAAAGTTGCTACATAAATCAGTCTTCTAAATTAGGGGTCTCCAAACACGGCTCGCGGGTCAAATCTGGCCCGCCAGCGCCATCAATCAGGCCCACGACAGCCAATGATTTATTGTTGATATTATTGCTGTGATAAGTTGAAGAAGAAAACACAGAATGATAATTACTCGGTTTTATTTACCAGCAAGGTAAAACTTAACGACAGAATGATGACGCAGAAAACTTAAGTATCTAAGCTTAAGAATATTAATAACTAACAAATAATTGAAATGAATCCCCCTAATCACAGTACAACAAAAACACTAATGAGATTTATGTAATTGTGATTTTCCACCGACAATAGTTTGTAGTTGTGAATCAATTTTACTTGTACCAATTATTAAAAGAGATTTAAGATGCTCATCGGTTAATTGAGATCTGTAAACATTCTTTGTGTACTTCATCTTGGAAAACGTTTTCTCACACAAGTAAGTAGTACCAAAGACAGAAAACAACCCACGAGCAAATTTATGCAAATTATCAAATTGTACCAGTGGAAGGCTCTTATAAAATTCCAACAAGATGAATCTTGATATTTGTACTTAATCATATCACCGCACTGTAAATCAATAATTTCCATTTGGACTTCCGGAGCCAGGGTTTCAATGTCAGAATCAAAAGGATTTTGAAAAAGCTTAATTTCATTCGCAATGACATCAAAATCTGAGAAACGAGTATCAAAATTTATCTTCAAAGCACTCATAGTTTCGAAGGTTCTTTTTATTAATGGCATTTTCAACTCCCTTAAAAATATCTGCCCCAGTTGTCGTGCCATGAATACTATCAATATCAAGAAGTTCTTCATACACTTCATAGCTTTTATCTACTCCGCGAATAAAAATCAACACCTGAGCAGTATCTGACACATCCGTTGACTCATCCAATGCTAGAGAAAACCACTCATGATGTTTATTTTTGTCAGACAGTTGAGATGATATATTTTCTGCGATGTCTTGCACCCTCCGAGCCACGGTGTTTGCTGTCAAACTGACACTTTTAAATAAATTTACCTTTTCGGGGCATATTTCTTCGGCTACTGCAATCAAGCATTCTTTTATCATTTCTCCATCGGTGAATGATTTGCCACGTTTTGCAAGTTGAAGAGCCACACGAAAGCTAGCGCGAGTTGCAGACTCTTGTTCAGTATTCGCTTTGGTAAACAAAGATTGCTGCGATTTGAGTCCGCTCTTCAAAGCTTCAAATTTTTCCGTCCGCAAACTTCCTGTATACTTGGAGTAATTTTGAAGATGTTTCGATTCATAGTGTCGTTTAATGTTATATTCTTTGAAAACAGCTATGGTTTCATTACAAATTAAACATAGCGCCTTATTACTGGAATCAATCACAAAATACTGAAAGTTCCATTTATCTTTGAACGTTCTGCATTCACTGTCGATTTTTCGATTCCTTTCCATACTAACAAATCACACATAAAAACTGTCAAATCAAAATACTTTTATGCACGGGTGTTACTTTATTTCACAATAGACAGTTTCGCTTCCTTTGCCTTTCCCTACGCAGATTGACTCGCGGTTGCGCCGCTAGCCTTTTTATAGGCAACAACTGCCATCTCGAAGTGATCGGAATACACATATCGGAAGAAGTGTCACAATACACAATAGTAATTGAAATGCAAAAAAAAAAAAAAAAAAAAAAAAAAAAGCATAAGTTTGCTTAGGTCGCGCACTTTTCGACTATTCTAGTCAAGAAATATAGTTAAGGGCAGAAAAATTAAAACTGTTTTGGCCCTTGGAACATACTGAAAAAATCATTATGGCCCGAAGGCTTCAAAGTTTGGAGACCCCTGTTCTAAATCAATCATTAAAACTGACTGATTTATAAAATTAAAGAATATTATTAGAAAAACGTGTTCTTTTTGAACTTTCTGTTCATCATCTTAAAGAAAATATTAATTTCAGGCCAATCAATGCCCGGAATTACTTCAAAGCTAATGAATATATGATTTAATTCAAAATTTTAGAATACATTACTCATGGCGAACCAGCTGGTCGCCAAAGGCGGCTAGTAAATAATAAAATAATTGAAAATCAATACTGCAATTTTGCTTCTTTGCACAAATTGTGTCTTCATAAGAAAGACTAAAGGTGGGTTCACACGAGGCCAACTATTGGGCGCAATGGAAGATCACGCCTACTTCCAGAAAATCACGTGACCACGACGCGACAATGGCAAGTGATTGACCTTCGGGACAACCGTTGGCCACTGTCTCAACTGTTCCCTACGAGGATAATACAGGGACAAGAACAGAGAGGCAAAGATTGTGCGCAATAGTTGGTCTCGTGAGAACCCACTTTGATTCACAACATTCATTTGTATTGGACGCTATCGGAAATCTTATTAGTAATCCCAGAGTTTGGCGACGAATTCGGCAATTTTGGTGGTAAAACTGATAATACCCGAAACACTAAGATTTTTCAGTATTTGTCTATTAGGCACTGAAATACGCCGATATTGGCTGAGAAGCTTCTAGACTCGATTTTTGAGAACTATAAAAGGTTTGTGAAAGAGTAGAGGCGAATTGAAATAGCGAATCAGTAGTTAAAACGAGAAGAGACAGAGGAGTTCTTCAGCCGTCTGTAGAGACCGTAGAGCGAAGTTGCTGGCTGTTTTGTGTGCTGTGGTCGTTGTCAATACTGAATTTCTATTTGTGAGCAACTCTTGTTGCTGTGTATTCGTCTCGGCTGTACATATTTGTCGTCTTTGTGCTGCCTTCGTGTAAGTAAACGACGTTGTTGTTTTTCTACTGAATTGTGTTTTCAAACAATACACAGTCCATAAACAAACACGATGGAAGTGAAACCCGTAACAATATTATCTGTATTGTTACTTTCCATAATATTTTAAGAGAATATCTGAATACTTGCTTTCATCCGATCCTTCCTCCTTCCCAGAAACCAAGTTCATCTTACAAAAGGGGACATAATTATTCATCGGCACCTTATGTAAGCACACAGTCGACATTTCGTCGCTTGAGCGATCGTTCGGCGCACGTGCCCTGATTTCCTTCGAACCAATAGCGTATTTCGGTTACTAAAGCACTTGTTGTCTAAGGTGAAGCTCACTGATCTAATCGGTCGTCATTCTTTTTCTGCATTGACGTCTATTCAATGAAGTGAATCATTATGCATACTCATTCAAAGTTCCCTGACATTTTCTCGACAAAAACAATCATTTGGTTTTTTTAAAAACAATGTTCTATGTTAAACATAAATATTTGATTTACAAAATGAGTCTGGACTAATTAAAATGAAACCGCATGAGGGTCCACATCATCAGAAATCATCGTCAGAAGGCGCAGATTCTCTTCTCACCCCTCGATATTGTTACGCATATGTAATTTTGCTTTCCCGCGCTAATGATGTTATCGTAAATAAGACTAATTTATAGTCATCTGTACTGAGCAGTGCCCGGGTGTCACATCAGAGATCTCAAACCTTGGCCACAAAATTGACCACCATTTAGAGACTTGGCGGCGAATTTGGCTACAAAATGGATAATACCAGAAACTTCAAAATTTTTTCCGATCCGTCCATTAGGAACCATGATACATCCAGAATTCCCCTGATTAATCCATAACGTTTTAGCTCCGTCCCCCGCTACTACATAAGTCCGGTAATCTGATCCTGAAAGAGTGTGGTCAACCGAGAAGGCCTGAATTCAGAGGTCTTTAATAGGAGTCCTGAACGGAGGAGTCACCGAGAGAATACCGAAGCAACAATGGAGTGCTGAATTGCTGTGTGTTTCGCATTCTGACGTCGTCATGTCGTATCCCGTTGTGTGAAGTAGTGAATCGGTAGTAAAAGTGAGAAGAAACAGACCATGTATCTCAATATGGACCTTAATCCAATTCGATTCTATGGATTTGTTCATTTTTTGGATGCTATGGACTTGTTAACCCTTTTTATCTTTTCTTTTATCGTCCCTATTACCTTATTACAATTGTGAGATGATGACTGTATGGCTCGTAAAACTGACATAGAATCGGGAAAGAATGGAGCACTTCTGTCCGTCCTCCACCCTTTCACAATATTCAATGGCCATCTTTAAAGCTTGCCCTTCTGCCTGAAAACTTGCAGAATGGTTCGATCATCTCACAAGACTTTTATCGATCTCTTTCCCATAGTAGTACACTACTATTGCAGCTCCTACTTTATTTTCATCTTTTGAACCCTCTGTACATAAGAGCTGAACTACCTTCATTCGTATGACAAATTTAACTAAATCATCTTTAGAATATGAAGAACTGATGATGAAATGTTTTTTTTATCATTTGTTTTCCAACACTTTATTTACTTACAAATATTCCCCAACATATTAATAGAATTAAACAATCAGAGTTCATTTTGGTAAGCCGGAAAAAGTCAAATATACAAAAGAATCAAGAAATGATTATAAAAGAAACCAAAATCGGGAGGCAATTTTTTTTTGTAAATGGCATTTCAAAATAGTTTTAAAGATTTGTTAAAATTAGAGCGAAAAAAATTGCGACGGTTATATCAATAGAAAGACAATATTTTGAAATTAAAGATGATACAAAAATAAAAGATAAATTTAAGTGAAACAAAATAGGAAAAAAATGACTAAAGCTCTCATAATTATTTATCAATTAAAATTTCGAATAAATTATTTCGAAACTCTCTACGCTCATCTTTAAAGGCATATTCGCTTCAAATTTGGTAAGTCAAATATTCTGTAGAGTACCGACAGGAAGACTCTTCAAAGCAAGATTTCCCGGCAATACAAACAATTATCCCCTTCAGTGCAAGTTTGTTTCAATATGTCTGTGTTGTCTTTTTACAATCCGCTTTTTGTGGGTCGCCTGGTTGGCGTCAGTCTCGTAACCGATAGGTTCTGTCCTCGTCTCGGCCAAAGACCACCGTGTTGGCTCATGGCAGCTGGGGCACGTTCAATAGGTTCATAACAAAACGATACCTCTGGGGGTACTGAAGCAGGGATGAGTCGGTCTCTGGTTTGGATCTAAAAATTCTGACATGCAGATGGTTGAATGAGTGTATGAATGAGTTCGACCGCCACCTAAAGAGGGTGGTGCGGTGTATGTTTGAGCAAAGTCGTCTTTTCGCCTGAACGGTGCTCCTTCACAACGAAAGGCGCACACCTCTACCTTCATTCGAAAGAGCTCCGCTCATTCGGGCTTGATATGACAGAGTGGCATTAGACCCAACACCACCCACAATCCGCTTTTCCAATAGTTCACAGGTTTCAGGAAAGGAAGCTGCAGTAATAAAGACCACTTTTGATGTGATTTATTTTTAATTTTTGTTTTCATTTAATTATTTCATTTGCATCTTTTTATTCTTTGCATACTTATTCATATGTATAAATGAATGCTGAACATAGAAGGCTCAATATGCTATAAACTCAGAAGTATGTTTGGAATGTGAGGGGGGCTCTCTTGAAAATTTTTTATTCCCAGCCAGATCCAGTGCTGTTGTGAAAATGGTGCAGGCAGGCACCCCGCTCGCTCTCCATTAGCGACAAAAAGTATTATTCGTTCCCTCGTTGTTAGCGGCACTTTCTATATTTCAAATATATATTATGTGGTTCCTTGTATATCTGTGATTGTCGTCTATGTGTGTATATATATCTTTGTGTGAGTATGTGAAAATAAACAAGAAAAAGTAAAGAAGAATTTTTTCTTTGGAATAAATACACGCACCCTGCTGCAACTACCAAGATAGAAATCGGCTTGATTTGTCTTAATATCTTGCTTCAATTTTTCAGCTTCAATCATTCAGTAACCAATTACTATTGTCGTGTACTCGTATACGTATTCTTTTGCTGCGATTGAAAAAAACTACTCTCCCAAAAAACAAATATAACATTATTATTTTTAAGACAAGACAAGTTATTCTATATACAAATTAAATTGAAATGACTGCATTTACGATAGGAACCAGAACTGAATCATTTTTGACAGCTGTTTACAACGCTTTTCAGTTTTCCCAAGTTCTTAATTTCAAAGCCGAGTTGAGATGTTACTGGCTTCTTCAAAGATCGCGGATTCACAAGACAACTATAATTAAGTACTAATTACCAATTTTAAATTAGAAAAGTCAGACCAAAATGAAGGAAAGGAAAAGTTTTCTGAAATCCCATTTGACCTTTAACAATTCACCTAAATTCGCCCTTTCATTTCAAGGTCTTTCAGTCTTCGATTATTCCGCAATCAAAAGCATGAACATCACGGATATGGAAATCGTTTGGAATTCGAAGCCGCTGCAATGTTGTTGATCAGAAAAAAACAATGATATTTAATAAAAATGAAAAACAAAAAGAGTCCCTTAAAAGAATCGCAATAATCACAGGAAGCCATGAGTCGTCATCAGAATTCCGAGTAAAATGATTATTTTATAAATTCCATTGTTTAGAACGCTTTTTTCCTTAGGTGGTTTTGAGAAAAAAAAGTTTTAATATGTGTGTTAGGTGAAGCAAACTCTTAAACAATTACAATGTTAAAATTTAATTACGTAGAAAGATAAAATTTTTAGTTTCTTGATAAATTTTTTTCTCGAATAATTTTTGATGCTATTATTTTAGGTGCATATCTGTCTCATTTACTTGTAATTTTGCCAGCGTTTGTTATCACCTGTCTTTAAACTGTGTTTCAACTGTTTGTTATCAACTGTCTTTAAACTGTGTTTCAACTGTTTGTTATCAACTGTCTTTAAACTGTGTTTCAACTGTTTGTTATCAACTGTTTGTTATCAATTGAGTCTGTTTTTAAATACCTAAAAGCAGGAATAAGCATCCAAGTTCCAATAAACGAAATTCCTTATAACACGGTTTTTAACAAAAAACCCATAAGATTTTGGTTCACTTCTAATTCATTGAAAACTTTAAAGCATTTGAAATGAATATCTGATGAACTGAAATTTTGAAGCAAACGAAAAGTGATGCATTTACATAAAATTAAAAATAACAAAAAGTATGACAATATAATTGAAATTTAATATTAATTCTAACGCTTTCTATTTAAAATAATAATAATGTTCACGCGCTCCATCTCGCTCAATCGCCTGACTCAATGCAATCACGTGACGCGGGCTGTATATATATTTGTTCTGTTCTATCAATTTATAATTGTGTTTTTAATAAAAGCTGGTTGTTTTTTAAATTGGTGAGATTTTATTTGAGGAGTATTATTTTAGAGATCCTTAACCCAAGGAATGTGTTATGAGGAGTATTAATATGGTCCGTCGATGTGTTGAGTGAAGAATTAACAAATAACAATTGAAAGAAATATTGTAAAAAAATAGAACTAATATCATTAAAATAATAAAAGTAGGAAATTAAGTAAATATTATAATTTTTTTTTTTGTAAAATTCGTTGTTTTGAAATTATTGTAGAAAAACGCTAAGATTTCAATTGATTTCTAATTAATTGAATATTTCACTTATTTTTGCTTTTTAGTTTAGTTTCGTTTAGTTATATTAACGTCCCAGTGCAAAGCAACACTACGTCTATTTCGGGACGGAAGTCATTTTGAACCGCGGTCAGATGACAAGGACGACACCTGAGCTGGCACTCCACACCAGTGGGAAGACTACTTTTGCCTATTAAAAGTAGACCTTATTCTTTTTCTTGTCTTGGAAATTAAGTATTAAAAGTTTATTGAAATTAGGTCAATACTTAGAAATAGATGTAAATTATGCATGTATGCATACATACAGACAGACTGACAGATTCACAGTGACTTTTATTTCCATTAAAATTTATTATTTATAATCATATGAGAACATGATGTTGTTTTGGTTAGAGGTTTTTGAAGACAACAAACTGTTGCAGCCTTAAAATGCATAGGTAAAAAATTGGCTATTTATCGCCTTTTTTAATTTGAAGTTGGAAGTAAAGCTTTTGGAATATCTATCGTCTGCGAATGAAGTTTTTTTTTTCACAGTCGGATTTCACTATATAACTTTTGAATTATCTGTCATCTGTTCAGTATTTCCCTTGGCAATCACAGTGCTATTTCCTAACTAGCTGAAAGTTTTTTAAAAAGAAACCCAAACAAGTTAAAATATTGTTTGTTTAATCGATGTTGTTTAAGGAATAATTTTAACTAATTAAAAAAGGGTTATTAGAGAATAATGCATACATTTGGCGATTTATCGCCAACTAAAGTTATCTCTTGATTTCCAAATTATGCATTCTCTGACTTATTTCGAACTGTCATAATTATTTTAAATCATTAACCAGTTTAAACCGGTTTGAAACAATCATGGGATTTTTACTAAATATCGATGCACGTGCAGTCTTCTTCGGTTGTATGCAAGAAGAAGAAGATTGCACGTGCATAGATATTTAGAAAAACGAGATTTTACCCCCATCTGAAAAATCAGTCGAGTTCCAAAACTTTGTTTTCCAACTAGAAAAAATGAGAGAGTGAGATTCTCGCGGTTCTTTCAAACCGGTTTAAACAGGCTTTAAAATAAACTTATTTTAATGACTTAAAATAATTAGTTTAGTTATATTAAGGTCCCGTTTTAAAGCAACACGAGGGCTATTTTGGGACGGACCTCGTCATTTTGAACCACGGTCAGATGTCGAGGACGACACCTGAATTGGCACCCCCCTCTCCACACCACGCCACACCAGCGGGAGGACGTTTGGCCTGACATATTTAACGTGCAAGAGACCCTCTCACACGATGGTTCTTCGGTAGAATCGAGTCTCGAACCTGAAACCCTCCGGTCCCGAAGCCGAGACCTTACCACCAGGCCAACACGACCCTAAAATAATTAAGACAAATAATAACTTAAAAAATAATAATGCTGTCACATAATAACTTGAAATTTGCAATAGTGGATTTCATTTTTAATTTTTCTACTTCTCTCTTTCTTTTGTTAGATTGTGAGCCTAATAATACAAGCAATAGAAATGGCTCACTTGCACGGACCTGCGACAGTTTCTACAAGCCTCATTCCGTTTTCATTGTTTTCTACAATATTCATGTCCTTTAAGTTACGAGCTCGAATCGGCCAGCCGAAGATTCCCCATGTCTGGTGTTGAATGGGCGAGCGTATAAATCTATTGTGGTCACAAAGTCCTCCATGTCGAGAGTCGTAACACTAGAGGTACTGGTTCAAAAGGGATCGCTCTCTGATTCAGGTCTAAATGACGATCTGTGGTTGAGATGCATGAATGAAAATTCGCCCCATGAAAAGGGTAATGACGCGTGAGTGGCCAAGCTGTACTCTTAGCCCTAGATGGCGCCACTGAAAAAAAAATCAAGAGACACGCTCTATCAGCTCAAATCGCTGTCTACGTCACAGTGGGCTTGTCCAATGGCAAGTGCCATGAGAAACAACTTGAAAAATTAATAGCAAACGCCCAATGATGACCTCGAATAATTAAATGGCCTGAAAATGATTCAAATTCTAACAATAGCGGGATGTAGGACATATTTTTAGACAGAGCGAAAGCGACAGAATGTAATTTAGACCCCACGGAACATTTTCCTGTAAAACGAATTCGAAAAAAAGTGAGAAATTATAATTCAAAACAGCAGAAGATGAAATTATATCAAAACTAGCTGAGGAATTAAGATTTTATTTGTTAACTGTGTAATTGATGTTGTTATTTTACTAGTAGTATTTTAAATTAATCACCAATCCAAAAACTTTAGAAAACATGAATTAGAAAAATGTTCCAAAAACTTTGAAACGTTTGATAATAAAAATGTTAACAACAAAAATAACAGTTTCTACTTCCGAGGCCTTTCGTTTCTCCCGTTCATTCGACTAACCCTTCGGTTCAATCTTGCAGTCATAATTTAAATCTATACTAATACAGAAATGGGAAAGATGTTTGTTACTCAATCGCGCCAGAACATTTAGCACAGAGACAGACTATAGTCAGACACACGCTCCTTTTTATTCCGGTTGATTGAGGATTTTTTATTCCTTAAAAACTATCCATCACGCCAAACAGCTGAGGTCAAATCCCGCCAAATAGGAGTAAGGCTCCAGTCTTTTTTCCCCAACAGAGTTGAGGTTAGGGTTAGCAGAATTTCGATCGATTATTTCAAACGATTCTATTCATTTTCTTTGTGTTTGATGTATTTGAAATCAAATGTTGTGAATGAATCGATCATTCGGAAGTACTTTTAAATGAGAAGAAAAGGAAATAAAAGATTTCCAATCTGCATTACGTTACCCCAAGTGGCGTAGGAAAGTCAAGTATTTGCGTTATGCCAATTGGCGTTGAAAGTTGTGATTGTTGTCAACTGTGTTTGCTCGTGATGACAACTGTGTTTTCATTCGAACTAATAGTTTAAAAATGATGTGTAGAATACTGTTGCAGCTATCTCCATCTCGATCCATAAATAAAATGCAATGGACCGAACTTGATTTGCTGTTTTTGTTTCATATCGGGTATGCAATGTAGATAAATTGTTTTTACGTTAGTTGTGTGTTTTTGTTATTAAATTGTATTTATGTTATCTATTTTTTGTGTATGCTTATACTTTTAAATGTAACGTTTTTAGATTAGTTTAACGTTTTTATTTTTCATTTGTCATCATTTGATAGTTTTTCGTACGTCAAAATTTCCACGCGGACAGAGTCGCGGGTCACAGCTAGTTATGAATAAATTCAAATACTTAGAATGTATGAGACAAAAAAGATAGAAATACTTCATTTGGAAAGAGCAATTAAAGCCAAGATAACCCTTAATTGATCGAAGGGAATAAAGAGTGCGGAGAATTTTATCTCATGAGAGTATCTCATCCACTTAACCATTGGCCGCAGATGTGCTCATCACCGAGTCAATGAGACGGCTGCGAAGGCCCATTGCAGAATGGGGTGGCCGGATTTTGGAATGAGAAAAGAAGCCGTTAGTTTGTGCTGCCCCGAAGAAGAAGAGGCATTTTCTTCTTAAGACGACACGGTGCCATCTAATTTTTTTTTAATTTTAATATTTGAAATTAGATTTTAAGTGTATCTTATCTTAAATAGCATTCTATAGCTGCCCACAAAAAAATTTGAATTATTTCAACAGTTTTTGAAAAATTTAAATTTCTTTTTTTTTTAAAAGTGAAGTTTTTTTAAAATTCTAAAACTTTTTTAAATACTAAAATTTTTTCACAATTTTTTTCCATGTAGTTAGTTATATATTGCATAAAAGTTACTATGGAATTTATCCTCCTTATAATATTATTTAATTATAAATATTTTCATTGTTAAACATAGAAAAAATCTGAAAAAAAAACCCCATTTATTTTGAGTTTGAACACTTAAAAAAATAACTATGCATCAGAGAGCAAATTCCATAGTAAGTTTTATAAAACTTGTATTTAGGAACATTCACAAAAAATTTCACATCTCTACGTCCATTTTTAAAAAAGCCTTAGGCTTTCGGAGAACAGCACGTAACCAAAATTACGCCAGGGAGAAAAACGAATTTAAAGATTTCAAACTGCAATAAATTGCTATGAAATTCAAAAACACCCTGAAACTTCTTCAAAATATATATTTATCTATTCTTAACTGTATTATATAGACATATTAAGAAAATCAAATCAAAATGCTTTATCAAATGAGACAATAAAAAAAGTCGGTATTTTTATGATTTTTCATCAGAATGGTTAATGGTTTTATCTCAATCCTCGGTTTGGGCGAAACGATTTAAATTCTGAGTTGGGGCTCGAGCCACTTAAGGTATCCGTTCAAAACACTGGTTATCGAACACATTGGCGAATTTGTATTTGCATTGTTATTTCTTGTAGTTCAGACATTCCTCTTTCCAAAACAGTTCATCTTGCCTGGAAAAAGGAAGGCCTCATCTAGGCTCGCATATTTTCCAACTAAAATGTGTCTTCCATTATCGCAAAACTTTCATTTTCTTGAAAATTCACCACCGTTCACATGATATCTCAAACACTAATAGATGTATTGACATAAGCATTTCAGCTCGTGTTTTTAATATATAATATGGGAAATGAAATGAAAAAATGCTTTTAATTGAAAATGGTGAAATATTTCTTCATTTATAGGAATTCCTTTCTTTTCTATAGGCTATATTTCCAAAGGCTATATTTCATTTATAGCCTTTGGAAAAATGGTTGTAAATATATAAAAAATGCATCGATACGCATATTTTTACCCATCACTTCTTTGCATCTCAAGATGTTAGCTCATTTCTTTCATCATTATATTCTTTAATGCTTATGAACGAAGAAAAATAGCATTGCCGCCTTAAAAGTTAGTGTAGTGTTAACCGTTTGGGTTCGAATTTAAAACAATTTTTCCTATTTTTCAAAATATATTATATTTTCAAAAAATTCTTTTACATTTTTAGAATTTTGTATTATAGTTGACAATACATCTAAAAACAATAGCCTTATATATGTATACATTTTTTAAATCTAATTTTTCAAAAAATTTCCTTCGAATGTAGTTAAGTAAGCAATTTATTGAGTCAAGTTTTGATCTCAATCGATTGTGAAATAACTCTTCTATAATAGAAGTACAGTAAAAGCTCCTTATTCGCGCTTCCTTCATTCGCGTTTTCACTATTCGCGGATTTAAGAAATGCGACCCAATTCCTATATTCGTGGCTAAACATTTCTTTATTCACGGATCTAACAAGTACATACATCATAATAAAAGGATTCCAACCCAATATCTTTTGCAAATGCCGTAAAATGGACTAATAATAAAAGTAAAATAGATCTTATTACAACTTTGCCTGAAGTATGTTGTTCAATGGTATCGCCGAGGAATTTGACATAAGCCGCCTTCGCCGCGATCGGTGTTTTTGGGAATGTAAACAAACAGAATGAAAGCAACAGTATTAATGAATAAAGTATATTTGTAGAATGAACGACTAAGAAATAAGGTAGAACTAACGATTAAGAAGGAAAAATTGACTCACCTCATTCCGAAGATTCATTTGAATCTGACGCAAAGAAGGCAGATCTCAAAGAATGGACGACTCAATTGAATGCAATAATCCACAGGAAACATGAATAAGAAAAATGAATAGAAGGAAATAATAATTTATTATATATTTGTTTGTTCGTTTTAATTTTGTCACCTAGGAACGTATCCCGTATAAATGACCATTCCGTATTCACCATTTCTGTATTCGCGGCATATTTATGGAACATATTCCCCGCGAATAAAGAGCTTTTACTGTACACTCTTATTAGAGTGTGCACGAGAAAATTTCACGGTGACCAACCACGTTGGCTTACATCAATAACATTTCATATTTTTTTTTTCTTCAATTTCCTGTATTTTCTCCCACATTTGCCTTAAGTGAACGATAAATCCATTTTCGGGCTCGAAATGTCACAAAAATGCCACTTCATCAACTCACCTCGAAAACACGCTCCTCCATATCGAGATTAAATGCCTCCTCTAATCATAATTAAAAGCTCGTTTAGGGAGCGTCCAGACGTTGGAAGGAGCGATCGAAGCACGCGAAACAGGGACATCATCAACATTGTCCTTGCAGGTTGACACATTGAAGCAGTTAAGCGTTTTTCATGATGAGGTCGAGGCAGCTGAATAAATAATCCTCCCTTCTTCCATCGGTGCAGACATTTTCTCACTCCAGTTTCAATGTCCCAAAATGGCGCCATTTGGCTACTGATCTAATCGGAGTGAATACTCATAAATTAGAGACAGGAGTTAAGAAAATTAATTTGGAAAGAAATACAGTAAAAGCTCCTTATTCGCGCTTCCTTTATTTGCGTTTTCACTATTCGCGGATTAAAAAAATCGACCCCATTCCTCAATTCGCCTCGAAACATTTCTTTATTCGAGGATCTAATAAGTACGTACATCATAATAAAAGAATTCCAATAGGTATCCAATCCAATATCCTTTGTAAATGCCGTCCAATGGACTCACAAAAAAAGTAAAATAGATCTCATTACAACTTTGCCTAAAGTATGTTGTTAAATGCAAACATAGCCGAAATTGCGAATGGAATAGGACAAGATGGGTTCGAACAAATAGAATCGAGAGACATTCAGGAATGGCTTGAATTGCAAGATGAAGATCTGAGTGAGGCCGACTTGGAGGAAATGTTCAATTCATAGCCCATTGAAGAAGAGGCTTCCACAAGCACTGGAAACGCGACATTTTATTTGAAAAATATTAGTGAAAGTTTAAGAATGGTAATAAGCTTTGCGATTTCTTTGTGAACATTATTCCGTCTGTGGAACGAAGTCTTATTTTTAAGAGGCAAATGGCTAATGCGACTGCTGCGTATCAGTGTGAATGGAAGGAGCTGTTGAAAACTGCCAAGCAAGAGAAAATGTCAAAATTCTTCAGACCATTGCCTAAGCCTTAAGATAATTAATTAAAATGTTCAAAAACTTCAATTAAATTGATATATATATATATATTCACGGTTTCTGTATTCGCGGCATGTTTATGGAACATATACCCCGCGAATAAAAAGCTTTTACTGTAAATGCAATTAAGAAGCTATCTTTGTAAATTCACTGATATAACATAGAGCATATTAAGGAAAACCATACCGTGCCGGTGTTTTATTGTAGAGTCGCGAAAGGGTCGACCTTTCGATTTGCAGACGCGTGACATATCCCTTAGACAACAGTGATCACCCATTTTAGTGGATGTTACTAGCTTATTAAGATACTCCCCCGCCAGTCAGTCTGCCCAGAGACGAATGGTCTTATAGTGCCAAGTGTTATCGCTTGTAAAGAATGTATTTCGGTGACGCCAAGCGTTATGGCGTGCAAGGAAAGAACTGTTCGGTGGTGCCAAGCATAATGGCGAGTGAGTGTTCATTGTCCGAGGTCACCAATGGGGCTGGTTGTATTGTGGAGTCGCGCCAATGTGCAGATATAATTTCGCCAAGGATCGACCTTATGATTTACAACTGCGTAACATATCCAATAGAGAAAAGTGATCACCACTGTGTAGTGGCTGCTTTTGGCACTTTTGTCGAGTGGACTTATTAAGATACTACCAGAATACTACTGACTCTTCGGCAGAATTTACTCCCGAAGGCACTTGGAAATAAATACTGAATAACCGGATCACCACAACAGAAACACTGGTGGAATCTGTGGTTCAGTTCTAAGGGCCCTCACCGGGCATGGTACAGCCCTCCCCGTAGGGAGTACGTCCCGCCTTTGATGGGAAGAGTTAGATCCAATGCTTTTTGTGTACCCACCGGGTTGGTGGAATCCAACCACTACGCCGGAAGCATCTCAGTCTCAATTACGAGATCCCTTCCCGGGGTTTCGCTAAAGAGATCATGATTAAAATGAAAAGAAAGGAATTAAAATTGTTGCCAGAGGACTAGCCATTCAAAAACATTCTTTTCATTCGCATAGAAGCTAATCATAGCCAAAGGAGAAAAAACGTGCACAAAAGATAAAGGGGCAAGCAGTTAAAAAAAGTGGAAGAGCTCTGAATGGCTCATGCCATAGAGCCATGTTTCTCAAACTTTTGATATATATGTACCCCTTCTATAATTTTCGTTGCGCGAAGTACCCCTCATCCAAAAAAAAATGGATGTATTTTAATTAAAATCAAAAATATATTTATTCTTTCCCTTTTTTGTGACATACACAAAATTATAAGAAGAAAGAAATGAAATTATTCTTTATAAAATATGAATAAAAGTCATATTTGTGAGTAACATGGATTTGGATCAATGAGAAAGATGAAATTGTTTGTTCTGAGATGACAGATCGAATTCATTTGATTCAGAAAAAGAATGCAGTGCATATCCCTCGACTCCTGAACTCCGGTGAAACCGCACACCTTATACAACAGGCCTAGACCTAGACTTCCATTCGAGCATTGCTGTAGGCCAAAGCGAAGAGGGGGGGGGGGCTTAACCCCGTTCAGAGGTAAAAATCGAAGCTTTCTCAGATTTCGGTCACGTGGGGAGGGACAATGGAACACAGAAAACTGGACTTCTTTCGTCTCCGGAGGTTGACTTTCTCCTCAGTCAAACTCTTATTGCTGCCGAAGAGTTTAAGTAGCATTCCACGGTAACAATATTGTGGGGGGTCGTGATGACCAAGCAATAATAAGTCCAGATGATATTTTAGAATTTAATGGATGACAAATAAGTTAGGTTAATGGGGAACAAATGGTGATGACTCATTCACAGGATGGAAGGGATAATCCAGTTCGTCTTTTAGAATTACGTCGTTATTTCGTCTTCCGTCTTTACACATACGTCTGCGATTATTTTAGTACGTCCTAATCATCCTGTTTCGTCCAGACATGAATTGAATTTTGCTCACGTTTTCTCTGCCAGAGGACTGCTGAGTGGAGGGAAGTGAGATACCTGGCACCACAATATTATTAAAACATAATTAACAGGTAATAAAATTGGCCAAAAACAGGCATTTTAAATTCAGAAAAAAAAATTAATTAATAGCAAAAAGTGTAAAGAAAATAAAATAATTTTAAATAAAAGAAATAAATAAAGGTAAAAAATATAAATAGATAACGGATCATAAATAAACGTATACACCGAACGAGGCAAAGTATTACCAGCCAAAAGTCCTTCGATATTTGTATTTGGGGAGGGTGGAGTCAAAAATATTGAAGATTGCTCCACAAACGAGGATTCCATTTCCTAGGCTCGACAGTCAGTTGAAATTTACCAGATGATCCTATCCCAAAATTAGAAATCAAAACGTAATTTTAAATGAAATCCGTGGACGACACTTTATATTAACATATATTCGGGTTTTTTGCTTTATCTTAAATTACAAGAGCTACATATGTTGCACAGGATATCTGCCATTCATTAAGAATAACATTGCTATATTTATTTACTGTATATAGCGGCAACCTTTTTCAATCGCTGAGCATTTTGCAGTTGTGTTTTACTGCAGTGAAGGCAGTTAACCACAGTTCATGTGACGTCGTCACAAGCACTTTCACCGATTTGGCAATTCATGTTGTAGTGAAAACTTTATAAGCCAGATAATATTCTTAAAATTGAGTGCTCACTATTAGTCTTGGGGTTATGCTATCTGGCTACCAACCATAAGGTCTCGAGTTCGATCCTAGCTATCAGCAATAGCAATACATGATAATAATGCAAAAATTCTACAAATTTCAGATAAAAACTATAATTTAAACTCTGTTTTGCCTAATTCGATGCGATTTTGAATATCATATATATATACACTGAAGTGACAAAAGTCATGGGATAGCAATATGCAAATATACAGATGGCAGTAGTATCGCAGCGAAAAAGTATAAATGCTCAGTTCGTTTTCCAGAGCTTTCATTTGTGTTCAAGTTATTCATGTGAACAGGTTTTTCGTGATTTATGGCGGCACGACGAGAATTAACAGACTTTGAACGTGGAATGTTAGTTGGAGCTAGACGCATGGGTCATTCCATTGCGGATATCGTTAGTGAATTCAACATTCCGAGATCCACAGTATCAAGAGTGTGCCGAGAGTATGAAATTTCAGGTATGACATCTCATCATGAACAGCGCAGTGGGCGACCACCTGCACTTAACGACCGAGACCGCCGACGTCTGTGTAGAATGGCCAATGTTAATAGACACGCAACACTTCGTCAAATAACTGCAGGAATCAATGTGGGACGTACGAGGGACGTGTACGATAGGACTGTGCGGCGAAATTTGTCTTCATTGGGCTATGACAGCAGAAGACCGACTCGAGTGCCTTTACTGACAGCACGACATCGCCTGCAGCGACTCTCCTGGGCTCGTGAGCATATCGACTGGTCCCTAGACCAGTGAAAAACCGTGGCGTGGTTCAAATGAATCACGATTTCAGTTGTTACGAGCTGAAGGTAGAGTTCGAGTGTGTCGCAGACCCCAAGAAGCCATGGACCCAAACTGTCAGCAAGGCACTGTTCAAGCTGGTGGCGGCTGCATAATGGTGTAGGCTGTTTTTACATGGCATGGACTCGGTCCTCTGGTGCAACAGAACCGATTATTGACTGGAAATGGTTATGTCCACCTGCTTGCAGATCACTTGCAGCCATTCATGGACTTCACGTACCCACACAACGATGGGATTTTTATGGATGACAATGCGCCATGTCACCGGGCCAGAACTGTTCGCGATTGGTTTGAAGAACATTCCGGACAATTCCAGCGCATGATCTGGCCACCTAGATCGCCCGATATGAATCCCATCGAGCATTTATGGGACATCATCGAAAGGTCCGTTCGTGCAAAAACTCCTGCACCATCCACACTTTCACAATTATGGACGTCTATACAGACAGCATGGCTCGATATTCCTGCAGAGGACTTCCAACGACTTGTGGACTCCATGACACGTCGAGTTGTTGCACTTCGCCGGGCAAAGGAGGACCGACACGATATTAACAGTCATCCCATGACTATAGTCATATCAATATATATATATATATATAAATTTGTTACAGACAGAGAATTAATTTTTTTAAGTATTTTTTGAGTTCAGGGATGTTTAAAGTGCGAAGTTGTGTCAAATTATTGAATTCAAAATTGGAATAATTGCAACAGTTTATCCGCTCTTCGCATTCGAGAAAATAAAAAAATGTTTTTTTCAGCCGCAGGGAAGTCAGAAATTTGGAGATTCATCAACAGTTTTGATGCTCATTTCGTTCACCAAATTGTAAGAATAGTTCGTCAAAAATAATCACTAGAGAAACAAGAATAGAATTGAAATAATTTATTAATAAAATTGTTTTTTTAATCAAAAATATATAAATTTATAAAAAGATTACTTGAGAAAGAGACTATTTTGTAACAAATAAAACATTTCTTTTCTGTAAAGAGGAAATGATTTGAATTTTATTGATTATTAGCTGGTACCCTGCAAAAAAATATTGTAAAAAAATAATTGCAATCAATCAATAATTTGGCAAAGTTTTATCGAAATAAGATGAACGGTACGACAGTATATAAAAGGCGAACAAACAAATATTCATTTTTATATATTTACATTTGCGTATACTTTTGGAATTGTAATGCTTGGTGTTCCTTTCAGAACGGTAGTGAAAGAAACTATTTATTGTATCTCGTGACTCGTTTAATATTTGTACAGAATTCTAAAGTTTAATGTTAAAATATGCTAATTTAAAATGGATTAAACATAGAAAATATATTCATGCCATAAAATAATATGGCATATATCGTTAATATGGTTGAAAAGATAATTTTTTGAAAACTCAGATAATGCAAAGTTATTTGTGTTATAGTATTTTTTTTTTCGGAAGTTACCGCAAATAAAAAAACCCCCAGCTAAAATTTAATTAAAATTAAAAAACCTCAGGCTTGGTCTTCCCAAAACTTTCTCGCCTAATCTGTAATAAAGTGGTTACCTCTGAGAATGACTTGCGTGTTGTTTGCGTATTGCAACTAGAAGATGAACCTTTCACTTGGATTGGGCGATTCTACAGAATCTACTGCCTCCATGGCGAGTTATTTGGAGACGAATCCTTGACTAATAGATCGGTTGAAATCCAAATTTTTTATTTTTTTTTACATAAGTGTAATGCCTATAACCATCCCTAAGTGTAAACAATAAGGTGACAAAGTTTCATCGTAATCGGATGAACAGTTTAGGAAGGCATGCGAACAAACATATATTTTTATTTATACAGTAAAAGCTTTTTATTCGCGCGGAATATGTTCCATAAATATGTCGCGAATACAGAAACCGTGAATACGGAATGGTCATTTATACGGGACTATAGGAGATACGTTCCTAGGTGACACCATAAAACAATTATATAAAAAATCAATTTAATTGAAGCTTTTGAACATTTTGATTCATTATCTTAAGGCTTAGGCAATCGTTTGAAGAATTTTGTCATTTTCTCTTGTTTGGCAGTTTTCAAAATCTCCTTCCTTTCAGACTGATACGCAGCAGTCGCATTAGCAGTTTGCCCCTTAAAAATAAGACTTCGTTCCACAGACGGATCAATGTTCATAAAGAAATCGCAAATCTCATTTGCCATTCTTAAACCATAACTAAGATTTTTGAAATGAAATGTCACGTTTCCAGTGCTTGTTGAAGCCTCTTCTTCAATGGGCTGTGAATTTAACATTTCCTCCAAGTCGGTTTCAGTCGGATATTCATTTTGCGATTCAAGCCATTCCTGAATGTCACTTGATTCTATCTGTTCGAACCCATCTCGTCCTATTCCATTCGAGATTTCGGCTATGTTTGCATTTAACAACATACTTCAGACAAAGTTGTAATAAGATCTATTTTACTTTTGTTATTAGTCCGGCATTATTTACTTTTATTATTTGACGGCCTTTACAAAGGATATTGGGTTGGATACCTATTGAAATCCTTTTATGATCATGTATGCACCTATTAGATCCACGAATAAAGAAATTTTTAGCCGTGGATACAGGAATTGGGTGGCACTTTTTAAATCCGCGAATAGTGAAAACGTGAATGAAGGAAGCGCGAATAAGGAGCTCTTACTGTACAGATTTTATCGACATTCCCAAGCCATCTAACTCTAATACGTTTCTTTGAAACTGTTACAGAGACGGCAAGCAGTGACAGATAAGGTCGAAATGTGAAAAGTCAGCACATTTCGCAGCTGTGTTTATCAATAGCACCGCTGCTCTGAAGATAGGTAACCTCCCCGTTCATTGTTTATAGCACATACGCCTTTTATTGTTAGTTCTTTAAACTCATATATTATCTTTTTTGAAAAAAACATATCGCTGTAATATTCTTAGCTCAGCTCATGTGTTCTAAAATGCATGCCTTGGAAGCGTTTCTGGAGTTTTGATTTCCCCACATGTGTATTGCGAAATATTATCATATTTGT
>JAPMOQ010067144.1:613695-624710 GCA_026543055.1 Argiope trifasciata | reverse complement strand
ATAACAAGTTTTTCAGATTTTTTTTCTTATATTTAAACGATTAAATTAGTATTTCAATTCTTATTGAAATTATTATTTAAACTCTATAATTTAAATATGTACATGTCAGTATTATCACATAATTATAAAAGTTAATTAGAATGATTTTAAATTTTTTTCTCATATTTAAACGATTAATTTATTATTTTCAGTCAAATGCCACCGAAAAAATCTAACCTCAACAACGCGAGCAGCAAAGGGTCACGACGCAAACGTGTTGAAAGAGCTCAGCAATTACCAGAACAAATCGAAACAAGAAATGCAGCTCAAAGAATCAGGACTGCAGAAAGTCGTGCACAAGAATCTCAAGAACAGCGTGACGAACGTCTGCAACAGAATATTACGAGAACAAGAGCGGCACGAGCACGAAATATAGCTACAGTACGAGTACTAGATCGACAAAGGCAACGGATCAGCCGCTCATTAACACGTGCATCATTCGTTCGGCTTGCCTTTGAATATGCACCAGATATTAACTACTCAGCGCATTCAAAAATTGCTATCGGTGGAATGGATAAAGTATGTCAATATTGTCAGGCATTGAAATTTCGGAATGAAGCAGCCGGCATGTGCTGCGCATCAGGTAAAGTTGTGCTGTCACCTCTACCCGCTCCGCCGGAGCCTTTATTATCCCTTCTTACTGGAAATTCAGATGATTCCAAATTATTTTTGCGTAAGATACGCAAATTTAATTCTTGCTTCCAAATGACGTCATTTGGGGCAACTAAAATTTGCGATCGTGCATCCGATGGACGTAATTTTGAAACTAAATTCAAAATTCAAGGCCAGGTGTACCATAAAATCGGATCACTGATGCCAATGCCTGATAACAATCCGAAATTTCTTCAAATTTATTTTATGGGCGATTGTGAAGAGCGCGTGACGACTCGGTGCCTGTATAATTTTATTGAACAAGCAGAGGAAAGAGCAATTGTGATATTATTGGAAATTTTTTTAGAAGATCACAATCAACTAATTCAATTGATCAAACGAGTTTCGCCACGACTGCAAAATGACAATTATCAAATCGTCATAAAAGCCGACAAAGTACCATTAGGTGAACATGCTGGTAGATTCAACGCTCCAACTGTTGATGAGGTTGCTGTTATCATGGTTGGTGATCCAGTTGACAAAAGATCTATAAAAATTACACGGCGAGACAACACTGTCAGTACGATTTCGGATCTACACCGTTCATATGACGCACTACAATATCCATTGATATTTTGGCAAGGACAAGATGAATATCACCTTAATATCAAACAGTATGATCCAAATACCGGTAAATTTGACAATTATCTATTTACTTTCTTACTGTATGTATAGATTTTAATTTCGTATTGCATTTTATTTTTTATTTTTTTAGGTGATTACAGAAATAATAAAGTTAGCTCAATGAACTACTACGCACACCGAATAATGGTTAGACAACATCAAGACAATTATATCCTTCGATATCGTCAGCTGTTCCATCAATACATTGTTGATATGTATGCTAAGGTCGAAAGCGAACGCTTGCGATTCCTTCGATTCAACCAGGCAAAACTACGATCGGAAGAATATATTCACTTACGAGATGCTGTTGCTGGAAACATCGATGGAAATTTAAATCCCAATGACATCGGTAATGCTTTCATTTTACCTTCAAGCTACATCGGCAGTCCACGGAACATGCAGGAATACATACAAGATGCGATGACTTACGTACGTCATTACGGCCGACCGGATTTATTTATTACATTCACATGTAATCCGAATTGGGAAGAGATACAAACTTTACTATTGCCAGGACAACAAGCCATTCATCGTCATGATTTAACTGCACGTGTGTTTAAACAAAAATTGAAATCCTTAATTGATTTTATTGTTAAATATTCAATTTTTGGTATCACACGTTGTTGGCTGTATACGATAGAGTGGCAAAAGCGAGGTTTGCCTCATGCCCACATTTTGGTTTGGCTTAAAGATAGAATCCGTCCTGAAGAAATCGATCAAATAATTTCAGCCGAAATTCCAGACCCATTAATTGATCAAGAATTATTTGATATTGTCACCAAACACATGATCCATGGGCCATGCGGTGCTTTCAACATGACGTCACCGTGCATGGAAAATGGAAAATGTAAAAAAAACTTCCCAAAGCCGCATACGAATGACACGATCACGGATATTGATGGTTATCCAATGTATCGCCGCAGAAGTACTGAGAATGGTGGCCACACATTTACAATGCGACTGCCGAACTTTCCAAATCAAGTTGAGTTTGATAATCAGTGGGTGGTACCATACTCACCACTACTTTCAAAAACTTACAAAGCTCATATCAATGTTGAGCTTTGCAGTTCTGTTAAATCAATTAAGTATATTTGTAAATATGTAAACAAAGGCAGTGATTTGGCCATATTTGAAGTACAAAACATAAATAAAAATGACGAAATAGCACGATACCAAATGGGCAGATACATTAGCAGCAATGAAGCTATTTGGCATATTCTCAGCTTTCCCATCCACGAAAGAGATCCTGCTGTCCAACATCTGGCAATACATCTTGAAAACGGTCAACGTGTATACTTCACTGAAGAAAATGTTCTCCAAAGAGCGTTCGAAGCTCCGAAAACGACTCTAACTGAATTTTTTACATTGTGTCAAAAACCTGATGTTTTTGGCCAATTCGCGAAGACATTGGTGTATGGTGATGTTCCACGTTATTTCACATGGAACAAATCCAGTAAAAAATGGGAGCCACGGAAACAAGGAAAACCACATCCTTCCATTACAGGCATATTCAAAGCTAAGACATTGGGGAGACTTTACACGGTACATCCAAAGCAACGTGAGTGCTTCTATTTACGTTTGTTATTGGTGAATGTTCCCGGACCAACGTCTTTTGAATTTTTACGAACACTTAATGGTCGAGTATTCAATACATACCAGGATGCATGTCGTGAACTGCAATTGCTAGAAGACGATAACCATTGGGACTTAACGCTTGCTGATGCTGCGTTGACATCAACACCGAATAACATTCGTCAGTTGTTTGCAATTATTTTGACGACATGTTATCCCTCGCAAGCACAAACTTTGTGGGAAAAATATAAAAATTGTATGACAGAAGACATCTTGCACCGAATTAGACAAACAAATCAATGCCAAAACATAGATTATACACCAGAGATGTACAATGAAGCATTGGTCTTGATCGAGGATTTATGTGTTCTTATTTCAAATTTACCACTTAATCATTATGGTATGGCATCACCTAATCGTCCAGCCACCGACTTAGTCAATACCGATTTACAACGAGAAAATCAATATGACCATGGAAGTTTAGCAACAATTATCATGAACAGTGAACCATTACTGACAGCAGAACAAAAAATTATTTATGATCGGATTATGCTGGCTGTTGCTGCTGAACAAGGCGGTTTTCTTTTTCTTGGATGCACCCGGTGGAACCGGTAAGACATTTTTAATATCGTTGATTCTTGCCAAAATACGGTCGCAACAAAAAATCGCATTAGCAGTAGCATCGTCAGGCATTGCGGCTACTTTACTGGATGGTGGGCGAACAGCACATTCAACATTCAAGCTGCCATTGGACGTTCATAATAAACCAGATGCAATGTGTAACATCAAAAAGAATAGTGGAATAGCTGCAGTGTTGCGGAAGAGTTCTATAATAATTTGGGATGAGTGCACAATGGGACACAAATATTCACTTGAAGCATTAAACAGAACTATGCAAGATTTAAACAGCAATAATAAACTTTTCGGTGGTGCTATCTTACTTTTGTCTGGTGACTTCCGGCAGACCTTACCGGTTATACCTCGCTCTACTTTCGCGGATGAGATTAATGCATGTTTGAAACAATCATTCTTATGGCGAAGTGTTGAAACACTTCGATTGACCATAAATATGCGAGTACAATTGCAAAATGATCCATCAGCACAAATATTTTCCGAACAACTACTAGATATTGGGAACGGTAAAATAGAACTGCAACCAAATACGCAATGCATTAAACTACCAGACAATTTTTGCACTGTTGTTCAGGATAAAAATGAATTGATTCAGAGTATTTTCCCGGATATACAGAATAATTATTTGAATCATGAATGGCTTAGTCAACGGGCGATTTTGGCAGCCAAAAACGTTGATGTTGACGAAATTAACTTCCAGATACAACAGTTGTTACCAGGCGATCTGATGTCTTTTAAATCAATCGATACTGTTGTTGATGAAAATGAAAGTGTAAATTTTCCGATTGAATTTTTAAATTCATTAGATATCCCTGGAATGCCACCACATAATCTTCGATTAAAGATTGGTTCCCCTATTATTCTCCTCCGTAATTTGAATCCACCTCAATTATGTAACGGTACGCGTTTGGTCATCAAAAAGATCACCGGAAACATTCTTGAAGCAACCATTTTGGCTGGGAAGTTTAAAGGAAAAGTGGTCCTGCTGCCACGTATTCCGATGATACCATCAGATTCTACCATTCCCTTCAAAAGACTACAGTTTCCAATTCGTTTAGCTTTCGCCATGTCTATAAATAAATCTCAAGGCCAAACAATGTCCATTTGTGGTTTAGATTTGGAAAATCCATGTTTTTCTCATGGGCAACTATATGTTGCGTGTTCACGTGTTGGGAAACCGTCGAATCTATTTGTGTTAGCTAAAGACAGGTTAACCAAAAACATTGTGCACCGATTGGTGTTAAATTAAATTGAAATTGAAAGTATTTATAATTCAAAAAAATAGATATTAATGTTTAAAAGTTTAAGACTGTCTGCCTTGCCTACCTCATTCATGAGTTTAAGCGTCACATGTTATTTACTGTATTATACTGTAATATACTTATATTTGTTATAAAATTAAATGGAAATAATAAATCTGATAAATTTTTATTTTGTACCTATTGATTTCTGCTTAATATCAAGTGTAAGAACATTTTAATTAATTGTGTTCAACGTACTTCCCCTTCAAATCTCAATCCAGTGAATTTGTATACCAACATCAACATTTTCGTCTTTGTTCGTAAATAATTTCATTGTACTAAAGGGTTATAGTAGTAGAAAGTCAAATAAGGAGATCACCATATTTTTTTACAAATACCATTTGTGTGAAAAAGCATAGTGGACTCCGTTACTGATGTTCTCTTATTGTTCCTCTTAGATTGTTTACTATAATGTAATATAACAAAAACTTTAGCCACAGCAACGCGTGGCCGGGTCAACTAGTATATATATATATATATATATAGTTTTTGATAAAATACTTTTTATTCATCTACTCTAGTTCAAATAATTTTTTTAAAATTTTGTAGTGGCTGGCACTCGATGCTAATACAGTTTTTTTTTAAATATTAATTCATTAATTGAAATTTTTCAGTAACTTCCTTTCGGTTGCCTAAGTTGTCAAATCTGTCGTCATGCTGCCAAATGGTCGCCAAATCCATCGTCAACCTCTGAAATTACTGAGGAGACGCCCGATCAAAAATAATGTAAAGATATATATTAATAATATAAGAAAATAAATAGGAATTGAATTAAAAATTATTTTTATATATATCTGTGAGTGTTTTTATTATATATTTGTCATAAAATTATTTTTTATATACATTTGTGTCACATGTTTAAAATGAGAATAAAATATGTATATTTATTCGTCGGGAATATTACTGTTCAAACTATTTTAAATATTGGCCTTCTTTGTTGCTTGACTCTTGGTACATTCGTCTTTCGATCCCAGCAGTGACCTGCGAAAGCTCCATTATCCCTGGTGCCTCTCTTTCCATGATAGAGAAACCTGGGTGAAAACTCCAACCCAGTTGCTGACACAGCCACATTTTTCGAGGAAGAGAAGTCCTTCCTTTATATGAAAAGGAATAATGTGAAATAAAGGAACTGCTGCATAAGGAAACGCTGCATTTCCTTTATTTAATGCCAAATAAAGGAAATGCAGCATTTTTTCCCCCATGTACAAATGATTCTCTCTTCGACAATGCGTCATTGTTATAAAGCATAGGTTCCCAACGTGGGCGATAACGCCCTCTTGTGGGCGTTTGAAGCTTTCAGGGGGGTGGTAAAAGACCCAGAGAAAATGAGGAGGCGTTGATATGGCAAGAAGGGGCATTAGAAGATTAACCAAATATAGTGTACAATAACTTCAAGGAATGATTCCAGGACATTTTTAACGTGGACATACCAGACTGGGTTTTGGATCCTTTTTCCAAAGTCAACACAGCAGGATCACCTCAGTGAGAAGAAGGACTAATAGAACTGACGACAAATGAGGATCTAAAAATTAAATTCAAGAATGGCTACCAAGAATTTTGGCTGCAGAAGTCTATTTCGCAACTGCATTTAGGATTAGGGTCGATTATTCAACGACTTCTGATAGCATTCCCCTCTTTATATTTAGCAAAATGTGGATTTAGTACTGAGGCAACATTGGTCACGAAAAAGGTAAATCAGCTCCATATTACTGAACGCGGTGACTCACGATGATTTTTAAGTGAAATCGAGCCTGATATTAACAAGCTTCTTAAACCGCATCAAATTCAGCCTCCTCATCAGTTAAGTTAGAAATTCGATGCCTTTAAATTTTAATATAATTAAGTATGCATTATGATTGGTGTTCCGTATTTGTAACCGCCTTTGGCGGCGGAGCATCGTCCCTTGGCGCATTCTATAACTACTCCAGCCTGGCAACCATGTAACCCCCAGAACAGTTCTCAAACTGTCTCGCAACGCACGCAAAAATAAAACGCTGTTATACAGTCCACTTTTTCTTTTCATCTACCAACACACCCACGCACATTTTGGTCCGTCGAGCCGGAGACTTCCAGATTCTATGGGTTTATTCTAATTAATGAATTTGTCGAATTCATTACGCTAAATATGACAGACATCATATCGCTTAATCGTAAGCGTGGCAACATCAAAGGCCAGCTTACGAAACTAAATAACGCCCTTTCGGAAGGAGAAAATACGATGGACATTCCTGAGCTACAAGCCCGACTGGACATTGTGTTAAACATCGAACGAAAATTCGAACTATTAAAGGAGGATTACTTCAAAATCGCTGCTGAAGAAGATTTCCAGAAAATTGAAACTTCTTTATTCGAAGTCGACGAGGACATTCAGAACATAGAGGTAAGCCTTAAAACCTCTATTAATAAACTAAAAGCTGTAAAATTTGACTCTGTTCGTACTCCAAGTATTGAGGAATCTGTTAATGATCAGCCTAGAAAAGCCTTTACCAAACTACCAAAAATTCCACTTCCGTCGATCGTACCGGATGCTCACAGTAATCGAGAGGGTGAAATCAGACCCCCAACCCCTGCGCACTTTCAAGAAAGGAACCCTCAGCTAAACAACTCTCAGTCACGTGATATGCAGGTGTCGGAAATCCCTCGTCTTTCGTTTTTCTGCAATGGAAACAAGAGCATTCCGATAAACACCGCTATAATTTATGTCCGAGACGCTTGGGGGGAGTTCAAACCCTTAAGAGGCGTTCTCGACCACCTCGACTCTGCCAGTGAGTCTTCTTTCCTTTCGTCTTCCGCGGCAGATTTATTGGGACTGAAAAAGGAAAAAATAAATGTTCCAATTTGTGGTTTGAACGATACGTCATTAAACATCAAGAAAAAGGTATCTGCTCTTTTATCAAATGAAAATAATGATTCGCATTGGGATATAGATTTACTAATTGTTCCTAACATTACTAGTTTCACACCTTCTAAAAGATTAAATATTTCGAATTTAAACATTCCCAGGGAAGTTAAACTAGCTGATCCGTCATTTTTCATTCCACAAAAAATAGATATTCTATTAGGCGCAGAATTATTTTTCTCACTCTTGAAGGAAGATAAAATAAAATTGGGAAACAATTTATTCTTGCAGTCTAGTTGTTTCGGCTATCTTGTTTCAGGAGTCATTTCAGATAACATTTTTAATAATGCTCCTAAACACTGCTTTTTAACTAAAAACATAGATTCTCTTGATAAAACTCTCAAGCGCTTTTGGGAAATTGAAGAAATTGAAACAAATGAAATTTGTGACGAGTTAAAATATTGTAACGAACATTTTGCAAAAACGCATTATAGGAAACCAGATGGCAGATTTGTTGTAGAAATGCCATTTAAACCTGAATATTCAGAGGAAATGTTGGGAAACTCTAAGGCAGTCGCATCAAAAAGACTAGATCAGTTATGGACGCGTTTAGAACGTGATCCCGCAATTCAAACGCTCTATTCAGAATTCCTCAGCGAATATGAATCATCGCAACACATGGAAGAAATGAAAGAAAATTTAAACGTCGAAAAGGGATACTATTTACCACATCACGGTGTGTTACGCCCTTCAAGCAAAACTACTAAGCTTCGTGTAGTTTTCAACGCGAGTGCTAAAACGTCCAGTGGACATTCATTAAATGACTTACTGTGCAAGGGAGGAGTGCTACAGGAAGATCTCTTCTCAATTCTTATCCGATTTAGAAAACAATTTACGCATTAACCGCAGATATCAAACAAATGTTTAGAATGATTGATATCAATTCCTTTCAAACCAAACTTCTAAAAATTCTGTGGAAGAACAATAAAAATGCACCAATGAAGGTGTATGAATTACGCACTGTCACATATGGAACCGCTTGCGTTCCTTACTTAGCAACTAAGGTTTTACAGCAACTTGCCTTAGAGGAGGAAAAGGACTTTCCGCTAGCTTCAAAGGCAGTACTCCAAGATTTCTACATGGATGATTGCCTCTCCGGTGCCTCAGATCTCGGAGAGTTTGAAAACCTCAAATCAGAATTAACACAGCTGCTTCAACGAGGAGGCATGACATTGCATAAGTGGTGTTCAAACAAGGCTTCATCAACCGAACTTAAAGAATTCGCGCTTGACCGCAATTCTGAAGAAATAATGGTCAAAACTGTAGGAATGTGTTGGAACAGTTCAAGTGATTCCTTTACTTACAAGGTTCGCACTAGCTCCAGCACAGATTGCAACTACACCAAACGAGATGTGCTTTCACAAATTGCTCGCATCTATGACCCCCTCGGACTCCTGGGCCCTGTCATAGCAAAGGCAAAGATTTTCATGCAACAGTTGTGGTCACTTAAATTGGACTGGGACGAGATACTGCCTGCAGATGTTTCTAAACAGTGGGAGAACTTCATTAAGATCCTATCAGATTATACTGAATCCATTAGTGTTCCAAGATGTTTTATTCCAGTTTTCTCTAAGTCTGTTGTGCTACTTGGATTTGCAGACGCCTCTTCAAAAGCTTATGGTGCTGCAATTTACGTACAAACTGTGTCCAAGTCTAATGATGTAACTACCCGACTCCTTTGTAGTAAGTCTAGGGTAGCACCAACCAAAACCACCACCATCCCTAGACTTGAACTTTGCTCTTGCTTGCTTCTCTCAAAACTTACGCAGAAAGTCATATCTGCACTAAGGCTACAAATAGACTCTGTTATATTATATTCAGACTCAACTATAGCCCTCGCCTGGATAAAGACTCCATCTAACTTGCTTAAGACATTTGTGAGCAACCGTGTGTCGGAAATTCAGAAACTAACGAAAGATTACCAGTGGCAGCACATTCCATCGGAGCATAACCCTGCTGATTTGCTTTCCCGAGGACTTGATGCCAAGACCCTTGCAACCAGTGAACTGTGGTTTAAGGGACCAGACTTTTCGAAGTTAAACTTACCTGCCTTTCAGACTGTGCAAATTTCTACTGACTCAACCGACAAACTTTATATCGATGAGCTCAAGCCAGTTCCTAAAATAACTTTGACTTTAAATAATGACTCTAAATTTTTAGATGATTTACTTGCTATTACAAATGATTTTCATAAACTAATCAGAATTGTAGCATTTATTTTTAGGTTTGTTCGAAATTGTAAATTTCCTGAAAGAGAAAAGGGATTTCTCAAACAAGAAGAATACGTGAACGCTGAAAAGGTACTCTTGAAATTGGTACAGGTAAAGCATTTTTCAACTGAAATCTCGGCTTTAGAAAAGGGAGCATCAGTTCCATCTATGAGTAAATTGAAATTTCTTAATCCTTTCATAGATCCATCTGATGGACTAATTAGGGTAGGTGGCAGACTTGCTCATTCTAATTTAAATTTTAATCAGAAACATCCAATTGTTCTGCCTGCAGGAAATAAATTAGTTGCACTTATTTTTCAGTATTATCATAAATGAGACTTTCATGTAGGCCCTCAAGCCCTTCTAAATACTGTTCGTTTAAAATATTGGCCAATTGGTGGCATAAATGCAGCACGCAAAGTCGTTCACGAGTGTGTTAAATGCTTCTGAAACAAGCCGGTTATCTCTAATCAAATTATGGGAGACCTTCCAGCAGAAAGAGTTACACCTAGTTCAGCATTTTTTAATGTAGGGATAGATTTATGTGGACCTTTCGAAATAAAATTTAAAGGGCAAAGAAAGGGTACTCTTCAGAAAATATATGTTGCTTTGTTTGTATGTATGGCAACCAAGGCTGTGCACATAGATTTTGTCTCGGATTTAACTTCTGAAGCTCTAATCGCAACATTAAAAAGATTTTTTGCGCGACGTGGCAAAAGCTCCATAATTTTCAGCGACAATGCTACCAATTTTATAGGTGCTTCCGCAGAGATTAAACGCTTATACAAACTAATGATAGGTAGCGAAGACCTTTCCAATATGCTTTCCTCTGAAGGTATCAGATGGAAATTTTTACCCCCTAGGGCTCCCAATTTCGACGGTCTTTGGGAGGCAGGCGTGAAATCCTTTAAATACCACTTTAAAAGAGTAATAGGTCCTGCAAGACTAACCCTCGAAGAGTTTTTGACAGTAATAACTCAGATTGAGGGCATCCTCAATTCGCGACCCCTCTCGCCTCTTCCAACTGATACTGACGAATTGGAAGTATTAACTCCAGGTCATTTCCTCATAGGAAAACCTATAAAT
>JAPMOQ010067144.1:476227-613685 GCA_026543055.1 Argiope trifasciata | reverse complement strand
AAATAAAACGCTGTTATACAGTCCACTTTTTCTTTTCATCTACCAACGCACCCACGCACAATTGGTCTCTCATGATTTTGATTGGTTTATTATGAATAATTCGTATCATCAAAATCCCTGTCTGCTCTTATGACAGATAAGCTAAAACTTTTAATCCTCTTTTTTAAAGTAAACAGGAAATTCAGTAGGATTTCAATTCCAACAATATTCTATCTATCAGAATTTTTTTTAATTCTTGTTTTCACCATGCATCATGCACGCTCTTATTTATCTGGAGTGGGAGGGGGGCGATATTGAAATATTCATTAGAAAAGAGGGCGTCAGTTCAAAAAAGGTTGGGAACCTCTGTTATAGAGTCTTACCTGTGCCACTCGCGCAGAAAACAGCGAAATTTGATGTAGCTAAGCGACAGAACGCTTAATACTGTGGCAAATAGTATAGTGTGATGTGTTTCATTGGCACAAGATGAGTCGTCTACAAGGGTTTTTAAATAATTCCGTTATAAAATGTGTAAATGAAAGAAGGATGTATTGTAAAAAATGTCAAAAGTTGAGAAGATCTATGATTTAAAACCATTTGGCTCAGAAATAAAAATAAATCTGAAATGTTAAATGCTAAGAAAAAATACCAATGGCTTTTAAAGTATCTGACAACGTTCGAAAGAAAAATTTTGAAAAATATGATTTTTTTAGAAACCATGGTTTTTGGATGTACTGAAAATTGTAATATAGAATACTATAAGTAAGACAAAATTATTTGAAAGTATAATATGTTTTGGGAAATAGGACAATTTGTAGTAACTTCTAATGAAATGGAATCAAAACGGTTAACACTCTACATTAAATTGTAAAGCAGCAATCTTGTTTTTTTTTTGTACACAAGTTATAGAATATGATATATGGAATGAACCAAAATGTAAGAAAAATGTTGATATGAAAAGAAGTATGGGTAAAAAAATACATATGTAGGCGTTTTTTCCATAAATTCATAACTTAATTTTTCGAGAAACACCTATAAATGAAAAAACATTCTATCAACAATAAAATGTTTGGTTCATTTCATTGCCCATATTATTTAAAACACACGCTGTAATTTTCATGTAAACACCTCTATCAGTTTTGAAGGTATATCATGTTAACCATGAAGAATATTTATGAAAATTAAAATTAAAAAAAAAAAAAATTGAAGTTGGAATATATGTGATCCTGGATGATAGAAAAAGGCTTTCCTTTTCCTAGGAAAGAGAAACTGTTTTGGAAAGAGGAAAGTCTGAACTACAATCAATAACAATTTTTTAAAAAATCGCCAGTGTGGTCGATAACCAGTAATTTCAACGTAGTCGGATACCTTAAAAAGCCAAAAAGTTTTGAGTGAGGTTTCTCTCTCACTAGGTCTCGTCAATTTCAAATAGGCGAATGAAAGAATGAAAAATTTATTCGATTTTTATTTTTCCATTCTGCAACCGAATATTCATTTTTATGTATTAGATTTGTGCATTATTTTAGAATTGAAAAGTTTACTGCTCTTTCAGAATGGTATGAAAGGAATTACTTATTTATCTCGTGATTCGTTTATTATTCGTTCAGAATTCTCAAGTTTAATACACTGATGTAAAAAAAATCCCAACACTAGGAAGGAGCTGTGCTAGATAAACGAAATTTGGTAGACGTGTTTATACATCTGAAAGATAATGTCGATTCAAATTTCGAGCTACGCGCGTAAGTGTGGCGCTAGTAGCGACACTATGAACATGCAAATGAGGTTTGCTTTAAATAAGCGCTGTACGGTTCGTGATCGTTATTTACAGTTGAGATTTGACGTAGTGGGTTAATGTTAGTCAAGGATGCCTCTGAGAAGACGAAGAAGCCATTACCAACAGCTCACTCAGTTTGAACGAGGTCGTGTTGTAGGGCTACGAGAAGGTGGGTTTTCCTTCCGCGATATTGCTAAAAGACTTGGCAGGAATGTATCCACTGTGCATGAGTATTGGCGGCAGTGGTCAAGGGAAGGTACTGCCTCAAGAAGACCAGGTTCCGGGCGGCCACGTGGTACTACTGAGAGGGAAGACCGTCGTATTCGGCGTATGGCTGTGGCTAATCGTACTGCGCCTACAGCTGAAATTGGAGCTGCAGTTGGCCCCACAGTAACACAACGAACTGTAACAAATCGGTTACTTCAAGGACAGCTCCGAGCCAGATGCCCTGTACAGTGCATTCCACTGACTCCAAACCACTGCCGTTTGCGACGTGAGTGGTGTCAAGCTAGAGCTCATTGGAGGACGGAGTGGAGATCTGTTGTGTTTTCTGATGAAAGCCGGTTCTGATTTGGTCGCAGTGATAGCCGTTTGTTGGTTAGAAGGAGGCCAGGTGAACGCCTGCTAGTGACTTGTCTGTGGCCTAGACACACAGGGCCTACTCCTGGAGTTATGGTTTGGGGAGCAATATCGTATGACAGCAGGAGCACACTCGTGGTTATCCCACGCACCCTGACTGCAAATTTGTACGTCAGTCTAGTGATACAACCGGTTGTGCTACCATTCATGAACAGCATTCAAGGGGGTGTTTTCCAACAGGATAACGCTCACCCTCATACCGCTGTTGTAACCCAACATGCTCTACAGAGTGTCGACATGTTGCCTTGGCCTGCTAGATCACCAGATCTTTCTGCAATCGAGCATTTATGGGACATCATTGGACGACAACTTCAGCGTCATCCACAACCAGCATTAACCGTCCCTGCATTGACCGCCCAAGTGCAACAGGCATGGAACTCCATCCCACAAACTGATATCCGACACCTGTACGACACAATGCATGCACGTTTGCATGCTTGCATTCAAAATTCTGGCGGTTACACCGGTTACTAATGTACCAACATTTCACATTTGAAATGGCTCTTCTCGCCAATGGCTCTACCTGTGATCTTGAAACTTTAATCAATTAAATGTTACCTAGACAAATGTATTCCTAAAATTTCATTACTGTACAATAATTTTTTCTTGGTGTTGGGATTTTTTTCCCATCAGTGTATTTAAAAAATGTGATTTAAAAAACTTCCTTTAAAATTGATCAAACATAGAAAATATATTTATACCATGAAATATACCATCTTTGATATAGTTGAAAAGATAATTTTTTAAAAAACTAAGAGGGTGCAAAGTTATGTGTACTACAAAATTTTCGGAAGTCACTGCAAAAAACGCTGAAATTTTATTGAATATTTAGTTGAAATTTCAAACCTGTGGGATAGGTTTCCGTAAAACTTTCTCGCAGACTCTCTAATAAAACTTTTACCTCAGATAAAGACTTGCAATGCATTTTTATACAATAGGTACGAAATATGAACGTCTAGATTGAATGTAGCATCTTCACTGAATCTGTTGTGTCTCCCTGGCGAGTGATTTGGAGGTTAATCCGTGATTAATAGATGCGGTAAATGGATCTGTAAATATTTTGTATACTTTAGATGATTGTATTACGCCTATAACCTTTGCGTTAGTGCAAGCAATATGTTGTTGAAGTTTCATCGGAATCGAATGAGTGATAGGCAGCGCATCAGAAACGTAAGACAAACATTCATTTTTATTTATATAGATGTCATATTTGAGTAATTAATTTATATTTGGACACACGTCTAATGACTCAAATTTTTTGTAATAAAAAATTAGTAGTCTAATGCAGGGCTTCTTAAACTTTTGTCATTCACGACCCCATTTATGATTGCGAGTTTCTTGACGACCCCATACAAATATAAAAGAAAAATAAATTTATTTTTTTAATATTTATTAGGTAACAATATACATATACATATGAAAATATATAAGTTTAGAATTCGTTTTGAAACATAAAAAAAAATCTAAAATTAAAAATTGCACAAAAAATTATAAAATTGTACTTATTATAGTTTCAAAAATAAAAGTGGATTCTGACCGTCTTAATTCTCTCGAATATATTCAAGTAGTTGCGTAATAAGTATTAAATTAAAGTATAAGTAAAAAATTTAATGAGATGGATGTGCCTGTTTTTTATTGCATAACAAATCAAATCTTGGTGGAATGTTTGAAACTGCTGGACGTAAGACCTCTTCTACATTTTTTAACGCTGAACGATATTGGGTTTTAATATGTGTTAAAGCTGAGAAAGTAACTTCACATAAATATATGGTGTTGAATGGTAGAAGTACATTTAACGCCATATCAGCGATAGTGGGAAATTCAGTTCTAGTTCCGATCCAGAATTCAGTCAAGGGCTTTTTTTGAAATTGTAGTTTTAAGTTTGAGTCACTCGAAAGCTCAGCAAATTCCTCTTGAGCTTTAAGTGGCGGCGATCAATCTCACTTAAGCCAATCCAAAACGGCTTTTGAATCCAAACTATTTTTTGGAAATCAATATTTAATATAAAATATGTCCGGAACTGTATTTCTAGCGCTTTTAAGTGATCTACAATAATTTTTGCAATAAAAGTTTTACAATGAATTTTCTCGATTACAAAATTGTCGACACTGGAAAACATTTCGAACGAATTTTTTTCGACCCTCTTTTTCCAAATGTTGATCTTTTTAATAAAACCTTCAATTTTATCATTTGAAGTAAATATATCGCAATTTTTTCCTTGAAGAGACAAGTTGAGATCGTTTAACTTCGCAAAAATATCTGACAAATAACACAGCTTAGATAGCCATAAGTCATTTTGAAAAAAAGCAGCAAGTTCACATTTTCGTTCGGTTAAAAATATTTTGATCTCTTCCTTTAATAACAATAATCTTCTTAAACTTTGACCTCTTGACAACCATCTTACTTCTGCATGTAATAACAAAGTTGTGTAGTTGGAATCCGTATCCTTACAGAGATTTGAAAATAAGCGACTGTTAAGGGCGTGGCTCTTAATAAAATTTATGATAACAGCATCCTGAAGCACATCGTTCAATTCTGGTGCTAATTTTTTTGCTGCAAGAGCCTCTCGGTGAGTAAAAGTTATATGATCATAATGAGCAGCTTGAAAAAATGAGTTAAAACCAATATTTTTGCCCGTCATCGCTCTTGCACCATCTGTGCATATTCCACAGCAATTTTTCCATTCTAAACCTTCTGCTTTTAAAAATTCGTCAACTTTACAATATATGTCTTTCCCTGTAGTATGGTCTTCCATAGGACGACAAAATAACAATTCTTCCTTCACGCTTTCTTTATAAACGTACCTGACATATACTAACAACTGAGCCAATTTAGTAATATCAGTTGTTTCGTCCAACTGAATTGAAAATTTTGGACTTTCTTTAATTCTTGTAATAAGTTGTATTAATTGATTTTTGTTAATATCAGAAATTTCATTCGAGACAGTGTCGTTCGACAAAGGAATTTTTCGAATATCATCGCCATATTTTCTTCCATGTAGTATTTCTACCATTTTAATAGCAGCAGGTAACACAAGATCTTCTCCAATGGTGAACGGCTTTTTATTTTTAGCAATACAGTATGAAACTTCATATGACGCAAGTAAATATTTTTCATTAACGGTTATAAGTTTTTCAAAGATTTTCTTTTCTTTATTTAAAGATTTAAACAGTCTTTCAAAATATTGTTTTGGTTTATTGACATACGAAGCATGCTTTGATTCAAGATGTCTTTTTAATTTTGATGGTTTCATACTCTCCGAAGCCAATAATTCATTGCAGATCAAACAAAGAGGTTGTTCATTACCCTTACAATTTTGAAATGTAAAGCCAAATTGAAGAAAAGACTCATCATATTTTCTTTTTCGCACATTAGATGCCTGTTTTCCAATACTTTGTCCTGCCTGAGAAGAGTTTGTAGCATTATCATCTGCGTCATCACCATTCTTATTTAAGTTCAGCCATTTATCCATGGGCAAAAATTATTTTGATCCTAAAATACAATAAATATATAAAAATAACATATTGCAGATAATAATTGATTTATTAATTACCGAATAAATAAAAAAAAACTAAAATCTTGTTACGGGGGACACTGACAATTGACCACATTAGAAGAGCGTCAACACTCCACTAATTCACATTGCAGTCAGTGTTATTGAATTATTGTTTAGCTGCAGGTTGCACGTGTGTACGCGCGCGCATTCCTCCCTTGTGGGAAGTCAGCAGCGCGCGGTTTATTCAACATGTATGATACCGACAAACGCACTAACAATGTATAGCCACAGTATAATAATAGCGATCATCGATCGTTTACTGCTGTCGGTGGAGATAGCTCAAAACCTTCAACAAATGCACGTGTCTAGACGCTGTAAGTCCACTGTATTCCTCCATCTCTAGTGATGTTATAAAATGGAAATATTATAAATAAATATTTGACATTAAAATCTCTCACGACCGCAGAATTTTGCTACGCGGCCCATAGTTTAAGAGGCACTGGTCTAATGAATCATTTCAATTATTCATGTTGTTCCATTTCAATGTCGCTCAATATGGCGCTGAATTTTGTCCAATCCCACAGATGATTAATACAAGATGAACGGCTCATAAGAATAATCCAGTTCTAATATTAGCTTATGTACTTTCATATGAATTGGATGACATGACAAACGTAGATTCCGCAGATCATTCGTCAAAGAATATAAATCAACATGAAGCTGCATAAATTTGCAGTTCGGCTGAATAAATAGCATATTTCCGCACTCAGAAATTTATTGGCTTGCTTTTTATAAAAAAAGTCTGTCAATCGGTTCGTACGTGTGTCTCGAAACGTTTCCTTTTTAAATTCAAGTTGAAGTTTTTTCAACATTCTGTCATCATAAAGAGAAGGAATACCACGAATAGTCTTTTTTTGCATTTTGAATTATTTTTAAGCATGTGATATTTTATATTTATACATCTGCTTACTTTAACCTAAGAAACTTATCTCTCTTGCCTCTATGAAATTGAATATCGAAAGTAAAGGAGAATACGAGTTCAAGCTGTATAATTTTAGAAATTTTAATAAAGTAACTACATTGAGAAGTTGATTCCTTGCGACAACATTGAATTTTTTTTCTTCTTTGATATTGTTAATATTCGATTAGTTTTCTTTATAACATGTACAAATTTTTCGTACATGTTTTTTCAATCTTTTCTTATACAAAAATTCTAAAATACTTTACTTTACTTTAAACTTTAAAACGTTTTTCAGAGCAATTCGTTCCCAACATAGTCGTATACATAATTAAAAAGTAAGCGTACGTTTGGGCGGGGGGGGGGATCGTTGTTAATTTCTAAAATATCATGCACAAATCTGATTTTTCGCATCATTAAAAAAATTCCTTTTCGTTTTCTTATTTAAATTATCATGTAAATTTTTTAAATTATTTTTTTGCAGTTTTTAACAACATATTTCTTTGCCATAGTGCACCTTGGAGCCCTTTTTTCGAATTTTTAATTAAAATTTGAATTAATTAAAAATTAAGCGAAATTTCGACGTTTTTCCACAATAACTTCCGAAAATATCATTGTACAAACATGTTTTTTATATCAATTTAAAGATTAAAAAATTAGCTTTCTAACGGTATCAGTTTTTTTTAATTTATAATGTAAGTTTCTATTTTTAACGAATTTTTAAAGAAATGTTTTAACCATGTTTTTATTACGTGACTGGATAAAATAAAAGAATGCCGGGAGTTCGAATAAAAAAAAACTATCATCGCAAATCAAATCTAAAGAAATACAACTTTCAGCACGGGACTGGATGAAATAACATAAATATAAAAAGTGATATTTTCTAAAAAAATAAATGCAAGGCAAAGGATTCTATGATCGTTTGCAATATCTAAATGATTAATTCAATAAATCTTCTTTATTTATGGTAACCCTGATTGAATTTAAACAGGATAATCATTGAAATCCCGACCTAATGGCATATTTCTATTATCGTTTGCAATATCTGTATCATTAATTCAATATTTTTTCCCTTTTTCGCTTTCTTTAAAAAACATATTTAATATTTCGGTAACATCACCGAAAAAAACATTTTTAATATTTTGGAGGCATAATCGATAGTTAAAACTGACTGATTTATAAAATTAAAGAATATTTTTAGGAAAATGCGTTCTTTTAGAACTTTCCGTCCATCATCTTAAAGAAAATATTAATTTCTGGCCCATCAATGCCCGGAATTACTTCAAGGCCAATGAATATGTGATTTAATTGAAAATTTTAGAACTCATTACTCATAGCGAACCAGCTGGTTGCCAAAGGCAGCTAGTATATATATAAACTTTTAATTAAAACATGTTTGAAATATATATACACATAAATTTCAAACCGGTTAAGCTGGTTAATGACTTAAATTAATTAAGACAAATAATGATTTAAAAATAATGTTCTGATATAGTAACTTGAAATTTGCGATCGAAGTTTTTATTTTTATTTTTAACTTTTGGATTTTTTTTATTATTTCATTCATTATTATTTGATATAGTCTTGAACATCAAAATATGCAAAATTCAACTGAAACTAGACTCTAAATTCGATTAGTGCTAAGTATTTCGATTAAATTCTAAGAAACTTTTAAGCAATTATAGTCAGGTGGATTAATTATTAGCTGAATGCGAATTTGTCTCATCTCCTGTCCTTGGACAGAAGGAGACATTTCCAACTAGACAGTATACTGCAAGAAATCTCGAAAATTAATTTATTTTACAGTCAGTGAATATGACTGCGAAGGTAACTAAGAATGGTATTCTTGCAAACTAGAAAAAAAAATTTACAAGTAAATAAAGAGTGGGACGGAGCGGAGGTCAAGTGAAAGTTCATTAGCCTTGGCGTCTGTGCTAATAGAAGCGTTGAAGTTCACAAGACAGAAAAGTGTTCGAATTCCTCTTGACTCATTTGAAAAGCTGAACAGTAAAATTATTTTTCTTCTTTATATATTTTTTTCTCTTAGCTATCGGCAATCTGAGGAAACGCAATCTTTTCCTCTCTTTATCTTCTATATTTCAGTTATTTTTCAGTATGTTTCCTTGCAATAAATTTAATTGCATAAAAACATGACAGTTTGTATTTTTCTTTTTTTCTTTTCATTATAAAAATAAAAAAGGCTCTTCATTCCGCTACGTCTAGACGAATGTTCTTATCAATGCGCTTCTTTATTAGCATTTTTTTTATCAATGTCTTTTTTTTTAACATCCTGCTTTTGTCATTGGCGCTTGGAATTGTGCTTGACCATTTTTTAAAAATGTTTTTTTTTCACTTCATTTCCCTGATTCTATCAGAAAATAATCTTAAAAGTATTTATAGAACCCTCAGTCATCTGCTTCATTTTTAGTATACTGTGTATTTTCGATAATTTCTCATAATAGCATAGCATTCTTTCGATGATATATCGGTATTAATAACTTAAATGAATAAACGCAATTTCCGAAATTACTGTTCAACCGTCATAACAGACACAAGCATTGTTCCGATTTTTTTTTCTTTTGTAAAGAAAATCATTCTAAGAAGAATGCACTATACTGATATTTTTTAAAAATATATTTATGTATAAAATGGCAAAGATTCTTTTGTAAAAGGAACAGCGCAATCAATTTTCATCGACCAACTAATTTAAACTATAATTTCAATTTGAAGAACTCGTTACACCAAGTTTTAAAAAAAACATAACTAACAATTTAAATACCTTACAAAAAATAAATAAATAAAAAGATCCAGAGTTCATTATATATCGTTCATTATGATTTTTTTACACACACATGTATATAAGCAAAAGTATGTATGTTTGTGTGTGTATGTAACGATATCTTTTATCCTAATTGGAATTCTAATTAATTTCTAATTTTTTTTGGTTTTATCTCAAATTAAACCATATTAACTTCCTTCTGAAATGTTCTCTGATTTCCTGATTCGATTCCACACTTTTTTAAAAAATTAATCCTACATCAGCTTTGTAAAACTGCTTTAATCAAGAAGCTCCGAGTGAAGGGATGAAAACCCTTAATGCCTTCAACATTCTTAAAAAGAATGTTGAAATGTTATTGAATGCTTTATTTTAATCTGTAGATTGTGCAGTAAATTTTTGATAGCTTTTATTGAAACAAAGAATTGACAAAAATTTCATGTTGTTCATTATCATCGTCATCACAGCCCTAACTATCCGGTTTTGTGCCTATCAAATCCCTTGCAGTTGAAATCTCCAATGTAATTATGCTTATACTTCAAGCTACACAATCCTCTAAGTCACGAATCACTTTCAAATTTATTACTACTCGAATCAACGCTTCTTTGCTTATTTTTTTTCTTTTTGTGAAATGAACCGGGGGGGATATAATTAATACATTCATTGAAAAATGTTTTTAAAAATCCCATTGCAAATACATAATATAAAATAACTTAAAAAAAAACAGTATGATGGAAATATCTGGCATCATGCAGATTTACCAGTTACGCTCAGTAAGAAATCTTCAATAACCCTCTAATAAATTTCTCCGATCGTTATTGCGTTTATTAGCAAAAAATCTCCGATTGGTAATAAAAAATATTCAGGAAATCGCACGTTTCTTCCAACCATAACAAAAAGCAATGACAAGTTCAAACTCGCTGTAATAATTGTAACATTTGATTATTATTTTTTACAGCTACTTTTCATATGAAGTAATTGTTGTGAAAAAAAGTTGCCAGCAACAACCAATTTATTGGTTGTTGCTGGAACTTGTTTTGAGTGCAATTTTTTGTTCACTAAAGGCCTTATCACACGGTGAAATTTCGCCAGCACTTTTTGTCATGTATGTCAGGTAGGCCGAGAGACGATACGATTCGTTTTACATACACACAAAAAACATTTATTTGCATTAAGATACACAGGCACGAACGAGCATAACAACAACTACAACGAAAAAGTACAACACGAAAACTACGTCACACAGGTTCTCTCATCTGGCTGTTGCCAGATACATAACAGTTCCTCCCCGACAAATATAGAGTCACAGGTCGAGTCTCTTTGGAGGTCTCCTGATTCGGGTTGAGCGTCGGAGTGGCACATCAGTTTTCGGCTTTCTGGAAGCGTCTGGTACCGGTCCAGGTGGCATATCATCACCTGGAGTGGCAGGTACAGGTACATCTCTAGATTCAGGGACAACTTCAGGTACAGGTGCAGGCGGTTCCGATTCAGCAACATCATCGGATACTGGCTCATCTGGAAAATTCAATTCTTTATCGTAAATTGGAATTTCAGTAGCAGCTTGGGATAATTCAATCGACTTCCCACATCTCCTTATTTGATCTACGTGTCTCTTCCAAATTTCATTTCCAACTTGTATGCTATAACTCAAAGTTCCATCTATGTTTATAATTGCTCCAATTTTCCATTTGTTAGGTCCGGAATAATTTCTTACGGCTACTTTCTCCCCTTCCTGAAACTCACGCAAGATAGATTCTGTGTCAAGTCTCGAACTCTGTTTCTGAACAACTTTGTCTCTCAAATTTGGTTTAAAAAGATCAAGCCTAGTGCGAATACATCTCTTCAAAAACAAGGCACTCGGAGTTTCTACCGTGAGAGAATGTGGAGTTATTCTATACTGTAATAAAAATCTTTGTAATTTCACATTTAGATCTCCAGAATCACCTCTACTTGATTTCAACGAGGCTTTGAATAACTGCACTATTCTTTCTGCCAGTCCGTTCGTAGCAGGATGGTATGGTGCTGAAGTTATATGTTTAATATTATTCAGTTTCAAAAAATGTCGAAATTCGTAACTAGTAAAACTTGCGCCGTTATCACTAACCAAAGTTAAGGGAATTCCATAATGAGCAAAAAGAATACGAAGATGATGAATTGTAAAACTAGCTGTAATATTTTTCATCGGAATGACTTCTATCCACTTCGAATATGCATCAGAGACTACAAAAAACATTTTCCCCATAAAAGGACCAGCGTAGTCAACGTGTATCCTTTGCCAGGGTCCATTTGGCCATTCCCACGGATGTCGATTTATCCTTGTTGGTTCGTTCCTCGTTGCGATACAAGCTGAACAGTTCTGAACAAAATTGGCTATACTGGCATCAATACCTTGCCAATAGCAGTAACTTCTAGCTTGGCCTTCATTTTGACAATTCCAGGATGTCCAACATGAAGTTCTTCCAAAACTTGATTCTGGTACTTTTCAGGAATGCATACTCTATGACCGTACATTATGCAACCATTTTGCAATGAAAATTCAGATTCTCTACCTTTCCAAGGCACAGGTAATTCAGTTCCAGATTTTAAACTTTCATACAGTTCGAACAATTTCCTATCAGTTTTAGTAGCTCTAGCTATGTCAGTTGCTGTAACAGGCATTAATTCAATTTGCGAAATATTTGTCACGTCTGCTTCAGTCAAATACTCACAGTCCCTGTCAACTGCTAGTGGTAACCGTGAAAGTACATCGGCATTACCATGATTCTTAGTTTTTCGATACTTGATTGTATAACTGAATGCTTGGAGAAAAAGTGCATAATGAACCATTCGTGTTGCTGATAGACATGGTAAACTACGATTAGGTGCAAAAATTGATACTAGGGGTTTATGATCGGTTACGAGATCAAAATGTCGACCAAATAAATATTGATAAAATATCTTCACTCCCCATACGATACTCAATGCTTCCTTGTCTATCTGCGAATAATTACGTTCCGTTTTAGTCAATGACCTTGATGCAAACATTGCTGGTTTTTCTGAACCATCTGGCATAATGTGACTTAAAACTGCTCCTATTCCAACTGGTGATGCATCAGTTTGTAATACAAGAGGTAACTTAGGATCATAATGGCATAAAATTCGGTCTGAAGCAATTTCTTGTTTCAATGCCTTGAAAGCTTTTTCACATTCTGCAGTCCACAAAAATTTAGTACCCTTCTGTAGTAAATTATTGAGAGGAGCGACACGAGTAGATAAGTTGGGAATAAATTTTCCGTAGTGAATGACTAAACCCAAAAAACTCTTCAAATCATATACAGTTTTTGGAACTGGTACCTTCGTAATTGCATCGATTTTTTCTTGTGTTTTGTGGAGGCCGAATTTATCAATTGTATGACCACAATAATTCACAGATTTCTTAAAAAATTCACTTTTCCGCTTATTTACTCTGAGACCATATTCTTCTAATCTCTGTAGTACTCATCAAAATGCTCTTGATCATTTCTCCCCGTTACGGTAATATCGTCTAAAAATACGTGTACCCCCGCGATGCCTGATAAAACTTGTTCAATGGCTCTCTGCCACACTGCCGGAGCTAAGGCTATACCATAACTCCTTCTCTTGTAACAGAACAACCCCTTGTGAGTATTGATCGTCAATAGATGTCGGTCCTGCTCATCAACTAACATTTGAAGGTATGCCTCAGATAAGTCGATTTTAGTAAAGGACTCCCCTCCTGACAGTTCAGCAAAAATGTCCTCGATACGGGGTAAAGGATACTGCTCAATTTTTAGTCCCGGGTTGATAGTCACCTTATAATCACCACAGATTCGTAGGTTCCCATTCTGTTTGATAACAGGAACAATTGGTGTAGCCCAATCACTATATGTCACCGGTTCAATGATGTCTTCTGCAACTAACCTATTAAGTTCAGTTTATATTCTTTCTTTTAAAGCAAATGGTACTGGTCGAGGTTTAAAAAATACCGGTTTGTAATTAGGTTTCATTTGAAGACGGCAACAAAACTTTTCCAGTTTCCCGATACCCGGAGAAAAAATTTTCTCATACTTTTGAAGCAAGATATTTAATTTATTGGTTCGAGAATTACAATTTTCAACCCGAACTGCTTTAATTGAGCTCCAGTCTAATTGGAAATTTCTCAACCATTCACGACCAAAAATTGCGTTGACTTTTGCATGTACCAAATAAATAATTTCTGCATTAATTTGATCTTTGTATTGAATTTTCACCACTGCTTGGTCAGCTGATGTTATCATAGAATTATCGAAATTCCTAAGCAATAATTTGGTAGGCTTAATGGCTACATTCGGACAAAGTTTCTTAAATTCATTCACATTCATACAACTAATAGCAGCTCCAGTATCTAATTCAAATAAACATTTATTCCCTTCAACAAAAATTTCTAATAAAATCTTATCCCTTGCATGTCGTGGTGATTTAACAATATTAACTGGTACAGTTTCAGAACAAGATTCTATTTGTTTAACTGTTTCGTTTCGTTTTGAGCCCGTTTGACTTTTGCCAAATGCCCGTTCTTTAAGCAATTCCTACACTGAGTGTTCTTGTGCTTACATTCGTGAGCTAAATGTTGAGTACTATCACATCTGTAACATTTCCGAAATTTATCAAACTTCTTTGTAGGTTCAAATTTCTTAAATTTAGAAAAATCTTTTTTGCTAGTTTTATCTTGCGAACTATGTAATTTTTTTATCGATACCATTTGATTCTGAATTTCACACACATCTATCTCTCTGAGCAGATTCCATTGCGAATGCAATGCTCTTAGCTTTATCGTATGTTAACTTATCCTCTGCTAACAGCTTTTTCTGTATACTTTCGTTTTTGAGACCCATCACTAATTTATCACGAAGCATCGTACTTAAATTGTTCCCAAAGTTACAGTGTATCGACATTTTTTGTAATTCGGCACAATAATTTGAATGGATTCACCTTCAAATTGCTTCCGCTCGTAGAAACGAAACCGTTCTGTCATCTCTAGTGGTTTAGGATTCAAATGTTCCGAAAGTAATTTTACGATATCTTTATAAATCAATTCAGAAGGAATGTTCGGAGTGGCCAGATTCTTTAACAATTTATATGTTGTTGCTCCCATAAGGCTTAAAATAGCAGGGACTTTTATTCGATCTTCGATCCCATTAACAACGAAGTAAGATTCTAAACGTTCCACATAACTGGACCAGTCTTCCACAGACGCATCATAAGATTCAAAATTAATGTTCGAAGACCCCATCCTCATCGCCAACTCTTTTGTCATGTATGTCAGGTAGGCCGAGAGACGATACGATTCGTTTTACATACACATAAAAAACATTTATTAGCATTAAGATACACAGGCGCGAACGAGCATAACAACAACTACAACGAACAAGTACAACACGGAAACTACGTCACACATGTTCTCTCATCTGGCTGTTGCCAGATACATAACACTTTTCCGTTTCTATCCTCGAAAACTGGTCAAGCAAGTTTCATAATCGACAACTTTTTCTAACCAGCTAGAAAATGCCGCCGGAAATATTGTCCGCAAACGAAATTTAACCAATCATGTGAAACTTTGAAGTGACGTCACTTTCGTTGTCGTTTGCTGGCGGAAAGTGCCCACGATATTTTGCCATGTGATAAGGCCTTAAATGTTATGATGGAAATTTTCATCATCATACAAAAAAGGGTTAAGAACTTCTTTCATCTTTCAAAATGAAGTTTGCAGCAGTTACACAACTCTGCTCCTCTTTTGGATACTAGATGGCGATGCCTGACAGGCTATCTCATAATCCAATGCGCATGAGAGAGTAATAAGAATGAGATGTGAAACTATGCTGTTAAGCTGCGCGTGTAAATGTCTTCAAATAAGTACAGTCCTAATTTTTTAAATGCTAGCTGAATAATTCACAAATCAATAACTGTAAAATTTTAAATTGAAAATTTTTTTTTTTTGCAAAAAAGTAGTTATATTCTTTTTATTATTTGTTTCAAATTGCCTTTTCAATTTTATTTATAAAATTTTTTGTATGTGAGAAAAATTAAATGTATATAAAAAAAAGTTTATTTTCAATATTGGGAAAGAAACCGAAGAAGCAAAGTGGGCAGTTACGTTAATAAAGATCGTCCCGTATATGTCTTTTTTCAAAGATTTATTCTTTGTCTAGTTTAAAATGTTGATATCATTTAAAACTGAGACGATTCTCTCCATCAAGAAATTATTACTTTTTTAATAAAGCGAGATACCAATTTATGCATATTTTCTCAAGTTTCCCCATTTTCGAAATGAAACAAATCGCCAACATATAAGCAGTGCTTCATTTTATCATTCAGAAAATAATAACTAATACGATTTGGCGATTTTCGAAACAGATGAGGTTGCAAGACTAAATGCTACAAGCGTCAATCAATCAACAATGTTGGTTGGATCACGTGTGAAAACTTTTATTTGAAAAGTTCTATTTTTTTTTTTTTTTTTGAATAAATGATATTGTAGCACTTACATAACTCTTATCTTCTCTTTTGGATACTAGATGGCAATGCCTGATAGGCTATCCCATAATGCATTGCGCATTGCGAGTGTAATGAGAATGAGATGTGATACCGTACTGTTAAGCTGCGAGCGTGAAATGTCTTGTCTTTGCTCCGTGTGTGAATGTGGTTATTAAAGAAGTGTTCCTGGAAACACGAGTCCTGTTGCTTCCTGCACAGACCATAATAATCTACATTACAGCACAAGGTTAAGAAATTTTTATCATCATCTAAAGTTCAGTCGGAAGTAAAATTTATTCATTAAATGGCGATAAAGCATACAACTTTAGAACTTTTTTCTCTTAAAAATATTTTTCTATTTTTGCCGCCCTTCTTTTATTATTATTACAGTCAACAAATTATTTAAGTTTAATTAAAAGTTTTGTAAACTATTTTAAGCAACAAAAATAATGCAGTTGAAATTTTGTTTTTTTAATAGAAGAACACTGAAATTTAAATGATGTAAAAAATATTTTAAAAATAAAAAAGGAATCAAATTTAGTATAAATCGAAAAGAATAATAAAATGCTATGACATATTTTAAATTTCTTTTATAATAAGTATCATTACGTGTATGAAATTCTCACTTAAATTGTGCACGGATTTCTATCCGAAAAAAATCTTCTATTGACTCAAATAACCTTATGAATTTAAAACTGGAAATGAAATTCGTGTAAATGTCAGTTTAAACACAGCTCAAAAGCTTAACATAAAATGCAATAGTTGTTTCTTACTAAGATAATAAAAATAAATGTATGCAACTTTTGTGCATAATTCATCATTTTGTTTTCTCTTTTTCCATACAAACATATAGTTTCCAATTGGTGCCTTTAAGGTTAAATAATTCAAATTAGATTTTAGGAAAGCAATACAACAGCAAAACATACATTTGTAAAACTGTTGAAAATGCACCTATAATAAAAACTGGAGCAAATGCTCAACGAAAACGAAAATCAATTGTCTAATGCTTGCATCGATTCATTTGATCGCGATTCATATGGGCTATAATTAATCATCATGGTATCAAAAAGGGATTTTTTTTTCAAATATTGATATCAAAAAATTAGATTTCCGAAATAAAGATTTCTTTTTTTATGAATCGAAACTCGATAGAGCGCTGCTTACTATTATTTTGAGCGAAGTTTTGAGGAATGAAGTGCAACAAGCAGCTTTCTCTTCATGAAAACTACAAATCATCCATCAAAATTACAAATTACAAAAGCAGAATAAAAAAAAAAAAAGAAAAGAAAAAAAAAAGAAAGAAAGGAAAGAAAAAGAAAGAAAGAAAGTAAGAAAGAAAATGAAGACTTGATTTAACGAGTTACTCAAATCACATTAGCTTTTGTTATTCACAAGTGCTTTTGTTTATCATTCTGAAGATGAAAGATGGCATTGCTAAGAAAATACAAATCTGTTGCAAAAATCACCATTAAAATCACCAGTAATGTGGTGATAAGTTCTTAAGCCAGATAAGAACTTCCAGACTGCAGTATACACTTTTGCCTAGTGGCTATTTTACGAGAGCTACGGACCCAATGGTCTCGAGTTGGAACCTCAAGAATGCATAGGAGTTTCAGAAATTAGTGATTTGAGGATTAGATTGTGTTTCAAGTTTATGAAGCAGCATCGAGTAGGGTGCTGAATAGCTTGTCATACATTAATGAGGTGTCGAAAACGAAAACGTAATGGTGAATAGAGGGTGTTTGGAGATACCACGGTGAATAGCTACGAAAATTTTCTCTCCCTGCCGAGTTTTGTCTTCAAAAGTCAAATGGAGTCAAAATTTTTCATATAACTATAATTTTAATAACTACCAAATACTTTTCTAATTTTAATTAAACAATTTCATTTACTGAATGAGTTATCTTATTTGCAAACTTGTGAAGATACAAACTGATCGACAGCCAACCCTTTTAAGGATTTGGTTAAAAAATTGATACAGATTTGCACTTTAAATGTGTAAAATGAGAACTAATCCCACCAGCAAATTGCAGTTTGTAATTATTGTATTCATTCACACTCAAACAGAGAGATGGAGTTCCTATCAATGGATTCTTTTAAAGCTTTGGTAAAAACGGATAGAATAATAAATACATAGATAGAATAGAATTTACATCTTTTTTTAAAGACTTTATCGATGAACAGTCAATTCGCCCTCACGGATACGGTTGTTTAACGTTACCAATACACTCTATGCAGTCTAATAAAGATTGTAAGTCTATAACGTTTTAAAAATTATATACCAACAAATTCATTTGATGTGTTTCTCTTACACATGTTATTTGAAGCCAGGATTTCTCGTTGCGGTTGCATGTTGTAGAATATTTTAGGAGCAACCTAAACACCCTCTTCAAGTACCAATATTTGATTTAAAAAGGGATACTTGGGTATTAGAAAACTAGAAAAGAAAAGCGAATAAAATTTGAATCCATCTTCAATGGACTGTAATAGGAAATACGAGATATAGTTGAAAAGTTGGATGCTGATTTATTTCCTCTTACCTAATAAATCACAAAACAATCTATCTGTTTCTTATGAAAAATATTTTAGTGGGCCTTTTATGTGCCATTGTTGGATCACGTCATCAAAGACCTAAAAAAAGAGGTTATGGATGCAATTCAAGATTTAGTCAACCTTCGCAAATGAGATGCAATCACAAAAGATGAAGCTGCTTTAAAGGAAATAACAGTATGTAGCAAACGATATCATTGAATAATCTGTCATATCTGCAGTGTAAGAGTTTAATCGTGTGCTCAATAATTGACGGTATTCATTATTAACAAACAAAAAAAAACTTTTCAAATTCAATTTTAGAAAATTATGACAATTTTATGTCTTCTTCCATCCAAAAAATTCTAAACTTTTTTGTTATTCTTACAGTCACTACAGCGACCTAGGAGAATAGTTTTTTTATCTTTCGTCATTTGAAAACCTGGTCTAGAGCTTTGAGCTTTGAAGAAAGATTGACAGGGCACGCCTTTATTTGTGCCCATCGAGAAATTCTACTGCATGTAGAAACCCTTCTTAGATTTGCCTAAATCAAGTGGAGCCAATAACTCTTGTTAAAAATTCAAACATATTTATACTTTTGTTAATTTCGATACTGCTAATTACTTAGCTTGAAAACATGCCCACTCAAGCTTTTTAGAAAACAATGTTATTATTGTTGTTGTTTTATATTTATTAGTAATATAAATATAAATAAATGAGGCTTATTAACTTTTTTCTTTAAGATGTAGACTAATCTTTACTGCCGGTTTCCTGGTTTAGAGGTGGCGCGTCTTACCTGTTATCTGGGCATCCCGGGTTCGAGTCCTGTTTCGGACATGGTTGCTTCCCCTTTGTGTTCTAAAAGGGAGAAGTGTGAACGAGCCTCACACGTCTCACAGATAGATAAGGGTTGTGCAAGTGAATGTGTATATATGTCATCATTTGAGCTAGAAATCAGACTTCTACCTTCAGGTGCTCAAGGGTCTTTACTATCAGAAGTTACTTCATCCCCATTCCATGTTAAACACTCACACGACATCATCATTATCACTAACATTTACTAAAATAACTCCAAAACCAGATTATTCTCAAAAAATTTATAAATATTTAATTTCTTAAACTCTTTAAAAAATTTTTCAACAAATCTTTTATATAACGATCAACTAAAATTAGAAAATGTCAATCTTAATTTTGCTTTTAAAGCTAATTCATATGATGTTTAATAGTTTATTTCCAAACACTTTATTTCGACTTATTATTATTATTATTATTTACTAACACAGTCCATCGAAAATGTTTACATTCGTCCCGGGTCTCAAAGATGTGGTGATTCCTCCATGTTTCGAGGTCAAATCGTTTAAAGATTGCAATAATCTTCTTTGCGATCTGTTTTTAGTTTAGGAAATGATAAACGATTCATCACAAAGAAATGTTATGAGGATTTACTTATTCATGTTCTATAAAATTAGTATCTTTCAAGATTGAAAAACATTGCATCATTATTACTTCATTGATGTTGCGGAATATTGGTAAGAATTGTTAATTAATTCACAAAAAAAAAGAAAAAAATGGGATATTCAATTAAATTCATTTTATAAAATTAAATTTATAATACCAGCATTATTTACGGTTTAATTATTAACTATGCGATATGGGTAGCTTATGTTTTAAAAATTATTCATAGAATAAAAACATTTCTCTTTTGGCCCTTGTTCCTTTTTTTAAATATTTTTTTCTTTGTAAAAAAATGTAAAAGAAAATTGCTTTCATGAAACTTCATCTGAAAACACCCTTTATCGTTTTAATCTCATGCGAGCTACTTGTAGAGCCTCACAAATTTGAGTGGAGATTAAATATTTCTGGGATAGATGGCGAATGAGTCACTCTTTGGGCAAAACACGCGATACGGTGTTGACTAATGAAATCTGGTGTGTTCAGCTAGTTGAGGAGTTTGACCAAAGCTGTCATGGCTGCTGTCGGTACCGACTGGGAGGACTTTCCTTCATATTCCGATTTATATCGAGGTATCCGAGAGTTTTTAGAAAAAACTTACAGAGAATCGCTTTCTGAAGAAAAGGAAATCTACCATGTCGAATCCTCATGGGAATACTATAATTTTAGTATAAACGACTTATTATTTGTCATTCTATTATCTGTAATATGGACTATTTTACGGTACTTAGCTACTGAAGGGATTTTCAAGGTGAATGATCTAAACATTTTATTTTTATTACGGAATGAATATCACTTTTACTATCATTTTATGTTTGTATTGACCACATTGTACTTATTAGATTAAGTGATTTAAATCGTTGTGCGTATGTGCTAATGACTAATTAATGAGTGGGCTGGGCTCATAATTTTATGTTATTGAAGTTTATTATTTATTGAATAGCTTTGAAATTAATGAATAAAAATAAAGTGCTACTTAAATACTCATTTTATTGTCAAAATGATAGTAATGTTTTGATCCTATATTAATAATCAGTATTTGCCGGCTGTCATGGCTTCGTGCCCAAATTATCAGATTTTAACCTTTTTTTAAAAATATATTTTTATGAAAAATTATTTTTGAATTCTTTCTACTTTAATGAATTAAATTATTTAATTAATTTGATACTTTATTTCTTTTGTAATTTTATACCGTCTTTCGGTAAAGCTATTATACATAGTTTTGTGATAAATTTGAATGCCATCGAATATGCATCGAAATTTAAAATAAAGTTTATAATTTGTATAATCGCTAGGTAATTGGAAATGTAAATGTTTGTATAAAATGGATGACTTAATAGTTTCGTCAAAAACAAATTGTATTTTAGCGGAATATGGCATTTCTACTAATATTTTCTTAAAAAATATAATGCTAAAAAATATTTAAAGTGGAATTTTTTAAAATTCAAATTTAATAAGTTGTTTAAATTTTTTCAAATAAATGCTTTATGTTAAGAGTAAATATTGAAAGGATGTTCAATAAATTCTATATTTACTCTTGTACTTCATGTGGTTATGTTGAATGATACATTTGCATATTCATGCGTTCGTTCTTAAAAAAAGATCGAAAGTATATAGATAATATGAAATATTTAGAATTAGAAAAAGGATTGAAGGAATATTAATTTTTTGAAAAAGAATTAATTTCAAAAAAAAAAAAAATTAGATGCGATTTTTATTATGTAAATGCATTTCTTGTGTTTATTTTTAGTCTGATTCGTATATTATCTGTAAACTTCAATAACATAACTCGATTTCATTCTTTTTATTATATTATTTCTGTTTTCGGCTGCATTAATTTCTATAAGAATGCCTTATTTACATTGCATAATGCACACATCAATCCTAAGGTACTTGCATAGAAAAATGAAAACAATGGCTCATCATCTTCACATCTTATTCCTTCTGCCATATCTGACACCTCCTTATTACTTTATATCTCCATTAATGACGGCTATGATTGTTTTACTACTGGTTTTAAATTAATTCTTGAATAAAAGAACATGATTTAAGGTATACTCTGAATACATATTCTTTCATGTTGAGAGCTATGGTGAATTTTATTCCTTTATGTTTAGAATCTATTTTTGTCCTTTTGAAAGTATTGTAGGAAATGAATATACTTGACTCAAATTTTTAAAATCTTTTTCTATTGCACATTGTTGAAGACTAAAACAGTGGTTCAATAAGAAAAGCACATTTTACTTATAAAGTCAGTTTAATTTCTTTTTAACAAATCTCGAGATAACAAAGAAGCTTTTTTTAAAAATATACATCTAAAATTATTAATGTATAATCATTAATTTATTAAAATCAATGTTACATAAAAATTAACTTCTAATTTGAATACAAGAATATTCTTTGGGTTATCTTGGCTTGGCTAATAAATAAAATTCATGTATATATTAATCAATGGTGTTATGAAAATTGCAATTTGTTGTATTTAATTGTTAATAGACATAATTAAATCTATGTCATTTATTCAAGAATTATAAATAAAAAAGATTCTTTCATTTTCCCATGTTTTTTTTTTTTTTACTTTATAAACAAATTAAATTGAAAGGGGGAAAAAAATGGGAAAGTTGGTTATGATACTATGATAAAAATGCCTGTCATGTAAATTTAAAAAAAATGTATTTACTTTCATTTTCTTATTTTATTTGCACTCAAATTAAGTTAGAACTTTATAACAATCAAAAATCTTTATTCTTAGCAAGTGAATAATTTTTTCATTTATTAAAAATAAGTTTAATATTTTATTTAATTTTTAAGAAATCGATTTTGTTTTAATACAAAATAATTTCTTGATAAACAAAATAAGATTTATATTAATAAATAATCTATCTTTAGTTTAAAATAAACTGTTAAGATTGATATTATATATTTAATGCCAATTAAGGATAGCACTTTTTTTAAATGCATCTCAGTATCACTTTGATTCAGTTTTTGTTAATCTAAAGAACATATTACAAATTTTTTTGCCAATACCAAATATTAGGTTGTGCTTTGTCATGTATCACTTTTTAAAATTTAAGTTTGATGACTGTACCACATTCTTTATTTTCACTGCGTTTTTAAGTAATTGAAGCTTGATTTTTTTTGGAATAGCCTTTAGCTCATCATTATGCTCTTACACCAACAAATCAAGCGAAGATGCCTGAAAGTGCCTGGAAGTTTACGTATTACCTTTGTGCCTGGAGCTATTGCTTATATGTTGTTGTTTTGAGTGGTAACTACAAGTTCTTCCAAAAACCCAGTACTGTTTGGGATAGTAAGTTTATATATTTGTTGCTTATGAATTTTGTTTGTACATATGCAATTATTTATATTTTAAAATCTTTTTTTCATGATTAGAAATAGACATATAGTGTTCAATAATTGTAATATTAAATTGTGAATTTGAAAAGTTCTTCTCTGTAACATTTTGTTATAAATTTTCATATTTATATTCTTTTAAAAATCAGTAGTTTAAAGTGTTTTTCTCTAGATATTTCTTTCATATAATGTAAAATAGTCTGCTTCATGTGAGCTCTTTTCTTAAAGCTTCTTTATTTTATAAATATAAATGGTTAGCCCATGGTTGTTTTATATAGAATTTAAAAGGGTTCCTAAGTAATGTTTTGGTACTTAAATACCTTATTTTTGTATTTGGTAAAGTTTAAATTTAACATCTAACAGTACGGGAACATTATTCTTCAAAAATTATAATATAATTTCCTAATAATTAAGCTATTATATAAATATAATTGGAGGCTTATTCAACACCTAAATAAAATGGTATAAATTAGTTTATTAGGAATAATTTTAAATATATGGTTTCTTCGCATTTGTAACATTCTGATCAATTTATAGTAAAATAAAAATATTTTTTATACATAGGGATAGGAGGCACTTTTTTGAAGAACATGTACATTTTTTTTTCTTATATTAAATTTAATGCTTAAACTTTTAATGTTTGTGTATTACCTTGTAGATTATTATTCTAAATGCTACAAAATCTTATTTATTTAGATGTAGCTGCAACACTAGATGGTTAATAATGGTTTGTACTTGTATAAACTTTTTTATAAAGTGAATTACTGTTGATGGTGGATTGTAGAATTCTCTATGATAGTTTTAGTTAAATGTTCTTAAGTGTTATAGTTTTTACTTAATTTATATAAAATTATTTGCTTAATTAAATTTTAAGAAATGTTGCATGATGAAAGTTTAAATAGATAAGATGCAAAACAAATTAAGTAAAGTCATTTAAAAAATAAAGTAAAATAAAAAAAAAAAATTCTTGCCATATTATACAGCAATGATTTTGTTATATATCTAAGTAAAATATTCTTGATTTCAATTTTTAATAAAATTAAAAAAAACTGCTTTATATTAATTGAATTTTAAAAAAATGCTCAATTTAATTAATTAATGAAATTTCTATTTTCAGATTGGAGTTTGAGAGAATCTCCCCCTGCTGATATATACATCATGTACATGGCACAATGTGGGTTTTATGTTCATTCTTTGTATGCTACTCTGTTTTTGGATACTTGGAGAAAGGATTCTGCAGTCATGATGATCCATCATATCTTAACTGTGACTCTTATTTCAATTTCTTATTCCCTTAGGTGAGGCTATATCATGGGAAATATTCATTTTTTATTTTGAATAAATTAAAATATACATGCTGGAAATTAACCGAGACTACTTGTGTAAACAATCTAAGAACCCTAATTTTCTGTAGTAGCTTTATTAAAAGTAACTTTCTGATATTTGGCCTCTTAAACATTTTGAAGCCTTAAAGAACTAGGGTGTTATTTTTCTATTTCATAATCATGCCAAAGCATTGAATTAAGAAAATATATTTCCTATCTAATATTTATATAATTATTATTTGAAATATTTTAGGTTATTGAAAATTTGTTTCAATTGTATATTTTTACTGTAAAAGTATCCGAGAGTCAAACATGCTAAAAAGATGTTTACTGATCAAATATTTTGAATTTGCTATGCCTCATTTAACTATGAAATCTATTTTTGAAAAAAAAAATATATATATTGTATAAAATAAGAATTTTAGATGGAAGATAATTTACTTAGATTATTTGGAATAATATGATTGCATATTATGTCTGTTATCAAAGTTAGATTTTGAAATTTAAGCACATGTATATTTCCTTAATAAATTTGCAAAAAAGGGGGGGTTAATATTGAAATTGTTTCAATTACACTTTCTTGTTCAAATTATTTTAAATAAATAATATTAAATATATCATTTATAATATTAAATGTATACAAATTCTTATTCCAAATGAAGTTTGTTTTAGACGTTCTTTTCTCTCTTAGAAAACTTGGGTGTTTTTGTTTATAATTTTAATTGATTTTGATATAAGCAATCCCAAAATAACCCTGTGATAAGGAAAAAATTTCTGTAATTTAATCCTTAGAAAATGCAATGGAAACAAAAATTTCTAAACTTTTTGTATGATGGGGGAAAAAAAAATTAACTTTGATAAGTTTTTCTAAATGGATTTAAAGCAAAGCATTTGCAATTGCAATAAGATAATTATGCTAAAAAAGCCTTCCTAATTATTGCTGATTTAAATATATATTTTTTAAAAAATTGTATTTTGACTCTTATTATTGGCATTAAATGTGGTACATAAATCTTTTTATTCTGTTTAGCAAAATCTGTTTAGTATATTTGAGTAGTGTAATTTTGTTGAATTTTGATTTTGGACAGAAATAATTGTGAGCATTATTTAAAGATTCATTATTATTTTGAAAAAGGAATTTTGCTTTAATTTGAAACAAAATTTTAATTGCCATACTAATCTTGGCTTGCTTTTCTTTGTACATGGAAGCAATCTTCATTTAAATCTAAATAAATCTATAACTTTTAAATTTATTTTATTTTAGCAAGAGAATTTTAGAATTTTTCTCAAAGAAAAAAAAAAACATTTTTGTTTTGAATACTGCTTGTACATATGCAAATTTCTGAAATTTTTTTTCCCACATAAATGTATTAATTTTTTTTTCAGATATCATAATATTGGTTCTCTTGTACTGTTTACACATGATCTTTGTGATATTTTCCTGGAATTCACCAAGCTTAATGTTTATTTTAAAATACAAAAAGGCAAGATAATGCGAAGGCATGAAGTATTTGCAAATATCACCTTTTTTTGTTTCACTGTTGCGTGGTAAGTACAGCTCAAATTTTATTCGATATATCTGTTGTGAAAGTAATTCAATTATTTGTAGAAATGTCATTAAGTAGGATTAGGGTTTAAAAAAATATTATGGGTCCTGAAAATGTATTAGTTCTAAAAAATGAAGGCAATACATCTTATTTTTTTGATGTGGCAAACTGATTTTGCCTGGCTGTTGATAACTAATATTTTCCAGAATTTCAGATTTGTCATTTGTTTAGATTGAGCTATATTTTTAACTTTTTGTTTGTTTTTGAACAAGCTGATAAATTGGATATGATTAAGCAAGAGTACGAGAAGTTCTATAATATATTTTTCATGGTTTTTTTCTTTATAATTTTTATAAACATTAAGTAATTTTTTTTTTCATTTGCTTTGTTTTATTTTGTATGATTTTCATGTAAAGAGTAAGAAAGTTTTATACAGTTGTGTTGTACTGTGTCATTATTGATGATTAATATGATTTATTATCTAATTTTTGCTTGTAAAGAACAAAATAAATTATTCTGCCTTTTGAATTTTAGTAAATAAAGTTGCTAATTTATTACTCTGTAATTTCATAATTGTTGATGTTTAATATTTTGAAAATTTAGCAAAACAAAATGTTAAATTCATATGTTGGAATTTTAAGAAAATAAAATTTTTTACATAATAAATGTAATTTGTAATAATAGTAATAACAAAGTTTGGCCTATAAATTTATTTTCTGTTGGTTAATTGATTTTGTTTAAAATTCTGAAATTATTATTGTAAGCACTTTAATTAAAATGGATTAATCTTGTTTTTCTGTTTGAATAAAAAGTGCATAAAATCATCTCTAAAATGAAATAAAAGTTTTCAATAATGCAAAAAATTTCTTTTGTTATGCATTGTGTATATATTGATATTTAAAATGTTTTTTTATAGACAGACAATATATGTAATTTTAAGTATGGCAAATATTAGAATTGTTGAAGGTATCAAATTAAATTAAAGAGTTTTATTTTGAGGCTTTGACCAATTTGTATTTTATATTTTCTATGTTATGTATATTTTCTTTATTAAGTTTTCTAAAAGAAGTGAATGGATTTTATTTTATTTTAATCCTATATAAAAAAGATGAATGTAAGATCAAAAATATATTAATATTTTTAAGAAGCTATTTATTTATAATTTTTTTTTTGTTGAAACTGGAAATAACTTGTTTACCTCACCAATCCTCATCTCCCCTTATGGGCATCAAAAACAGTTACTGTTATATTTTATTTATATTAAATATTAGAGCGAGAATTACTCAAAACAGTTACTGTTATATTTTATTTATATTAAATATTAGAACGAGAATTACTCTAAATATAGATTTTAAAACTGTTTATTTGAAAAGAGAGGGGAAAAAAAGGAAATTCTTATTCTTATTCATTGAATTTTTTAAATCATTGTTTGCATGATAAACATTTTATATTCATATTAATTATGCATTTAATATTTTTTCTTGATGGATGAATATTTTAAAATGCTAATAACTTTTTAAAATCTGTTTCATTTAATTTATAAAAACATACTGAATGCTTTTAAATCTCAATATAGCCTTCTGTTTGTATTTGTTACGAAGTGCATGGATTTAGAGTATTTAACTTGTTAAATAAATCTTACTCATTAATAAAATACATGAGCAATATTTATTTGTAATTCTGCATTAAATTATGGAAGGTATATTTGATGTAATACATTATAAAACTGAGCAAATTTTGTATGCACATAAATGCTGCTCACCGCACCCTTTGAACTGCCGCTCTCATTCCGAGTGTGGCTGTCTTTTAGCCCTTATTCGTTCTACTGACAGATTTTAGGTTCTTCCTTTACTGAATGCAAGCGGTACACAGCTTCTTCTATACTGTGCCAAATACAAATAAAAAATGGGGAGTTGTAAGTACTCATACAAAAATCATCTTCATGATCCTTTATGCATGAATCATTAGTATTCAATAGTTTACACTGTAGCTGTAGCATATGCACTGTCACAAGGCTGAATGCAATTTTTCTGAATACTTTTCAGATGCATTTCTAATTCATTTTTGTCAATTTAACACAATCAAGGATTAAATCATTATTGTGAGAAGTTAGCTGAGCATTAACTTTGTAAAATCAATAAATGTTGATCATTTTGAGATGTTGAGAAATATTTAACATCTTAGCAACAAAGTATAAGTTCAATTAATATAAGCATTTTATTGAACTCTCATTCAAAAGTATGACTTTAAAATGAATTGCATGTTGAATTTTCATAGAAATTCATTTTTTTTCCATAAAATTCTGATACTAAAATAAAATGATTAAAAAATTGAAGCAAATTACCGGATAGTTCTTAAAAAAAAAATATTGTTGTGAAAATTTTAAAATTTTTAACTTTGTTATGAATAATTAATAAAAACAAAACGATTTGTTCTGTTACATTTTATTTTAATCTCATTTACTAGAAATGAGTTAAATATTTCACTAAAATGAGGATTTGAATTTTTATTTTACAATATTTTCAGGTTTGTATGTCGTCTTTATTGGTACCCAATGCGAGTGTTATACACAGCTACATCGGATGTACAGAGATTGAAATTGGTCCTTCCTGGTGCACTACTCATGAATAGTTTGCTATGGATTCTTCAATTTTTAAATCTCTATTGGTTTTTGGTAAGTTAATATTACTGTAAATTTATTTTTGTTGGTGAACCTCAAAATATTTTTCACTGTTTTTATCACAAGAAAGAAAAAAAGAAGAAAAATTATCATTTTTGTTGTTACAAAATAAGCTTTTAAGTACATACACTTTTAATCAATACAATATTATCCCAGGATTTTATTTATGTATTGTCTCATTATTTTTGTTAAGTTTTGAATAATGTCTTAGTCTATAAACTTCCAATTATTTGTATAAATGTAAATTTATAACTGTAAAAATGACAAAAAGCCAGGAAAATAAATTTGGAATGATGGCATAACAAAATTGAAAATTTGTCAAATTCAGGATCTTAATAAAACTTCTCCAAAGGCTTGATTAAAAAAATATATGTTATTAATTTACACAAGCATATAAATAGTTTGTAGTGTATGAGAAATCAATTTTTAGATTCTCTCCTTTATTACTTATTAATCTATTTTATGTGAACTAAATTATAATTTTTCCAAATGCTTAATTTGAGAAAAAAGATCAGACAGTGCTTTAAGAATACAGTTTTAATATGCAATAATTATAGGTGTCCATATGTTACACAGTATTTTGATAAATATAAATGTTGATAATTTTCTTGAGTTTGTTTGTGATTGTTGAATTTGACATAATAATTTCTGTGGTACTTCAGCATTATTAAAAAATTATTAAGTTTTAGAATTTTCTTTTCAGTCTTTTGTTAGCGCCATTCAGGTTTTTAGTTCAAATGCTAATGAGTATTATGTATTTATATGACATAAATTAGTTTGATGAAAAGGAATTTTTGATGTAATTTCCTTCATAAAAAAATTATCCCAGATCTATGTTTTTATCACTCATGTTGCATTAAAAATAAGTTCTCAATTGTTATTAGTTCATATAAGAAATATGTGAATGTTTAAAGATTAAAACCCTAGGTAAAATGCGGATCCTGATAATTATATCCCAAAATACTTGAATCTGTCTTAATTTGTATTAATTTGATGGCTTAAGTTGCACTTCAAAGCGTAGATATCAAATTAAATTTTAAATCCAATTATTTTTAGAATGCTCAAAAATTTGACTTTATTTATTACTTAATTCTGCTGAGAAGAATTAAAAGTAAAGTGCATTTATCACAATATGATGGCTTATTCTTTAGAAGTTTTTTTGAGAAATTTATATGTGTGTTTAGAAGTTGTAAAATAGTTTATCATCTCTTAACTTAATGCTGGCTTGAAATAATATAATTTATTTTTCTCTTTGAATATACAAGTTTGACTATTATAATTGAAAATGTTTCTTGAAGGTTTTTAACCTTAAACATGTTTTTTTTAAGTTTATTTTACAGTTTCTATATCGTGTTGCAACTGGCCAAGTTAAGGAAGTTGATGATACAAGGGAATATGATGTAGAACAAAAGTTACTTCTCGCCAAAAACCATTCAAGCGAAAATGGTGTTCTAAATGGGTATGTACGGCAATCCGATTAAATTATTTTATGAATTTCATCAAGTAACATTGTAATACTTGTATATTCACTATATTTATTTTTCAATACTTTATTTAAGCAAGTATTTGAAATTTTGTATATTCTTTGATTTTTTAAAATTTCTATTGATTGAAATAAATGGTTCAAGAATAGCTACTAGGCATTGTTTAGACATGTTCTGATAATGGCCTTTTCTTCCAATGTATTTGAAAAAGGATTGAAAATTGAGTTTAAAAATTATACATTTTTAACTCTTGTTTTTTTTGTAAGATATGCACTTTTTCACATTTTAGCCTCTTATTAGACTTATTTAAATACTTCTGCTTTTATAGAGTTTTTGTCATTAGCTATTTTCAATAATTCATTACTTTTGACTGTTTCATTTCAGACAAATTGAAATGCATCTGAGGGAGGGGTTAAAGCTTTTAGTAGATCTTAATTGTTCTTATAATTTCATATATTTATAAAGGAGTCTTTAAAATTTGGTCTTAATATTTTGCTTTAAAAGATACTCATTTGAGAATCTAATAAGTGAAATAAAGCAATAATCTAAGAACATTTACGATAATGTTCTAACATGAAGCTTATATGCAATTAATGTATCTTTTGTGTGTAATTTTTGTTTATTGTATAAAATAGCAATACAAATTTATATATTTTCTATATAACCTTGAAAGATAAATCTTTCTAATTTTTTCTTTTAATTTCCAAAGTCTGAAAATTAATCGACTCTAAATGAAAGATTTAAAGCAAAGTTTGCATAATTACATTTATGTAAATAATAAGGTGCTATTACTTTTTTATTGAATGATAATTAATGTTATTTTTTTATATTACATTTTGTGGTGCTGGACTGTTTATCCTATTTTAATGTTTGTGTTGAGATTTCAACTTGGATATGATCTTGACAAAAAATTGTCACAAAATGTTCATCGTGTGCATCAAAATAAAAATATGTGAACTAAACTATTTTGCTTATAATGTTGTAAAGTTTTTATATTTTCTTCCATAAACATTTTATAATTTAAAAAAAATTTACCTTTGTTAATATATCTAAAAAGGTTCAAGTTTAAAATTCGAATTTGATCTTAATTTTAATTTTTTTCTGGATTAATATCTCTTCATGTTCATTATTGACATCATTTCAGATATGCAAAGTGCATGGACATTAGACTATGTAAATAACATCTGCTTAGAAACTATTTATACTATATATATGTGTGTGTAAAAAAAAACAAAAAAAACCTCCTGCTTTATTTGTTTTATTTTGTTCTCTTGCCTAGTTTATTTTCCTTTAAATCTACATTGATGTGGAGAGTAGATATCATATTCCAAATAGACCTGCATTCCAGTCAAATATGGCCGTAAAGGCATACTAATGTTCTTTGTAATAATAATTTTAATACAGTAAAAGCTCTTTATTCGTAGGGTATATGATCCATAAATATGCCGCGAATACAGAAACCGTGAGTACGGAATGGTCATTTATATGGGATTATAGGGGATATGTTCCTAGGTGACAAAATAAAAAGAAACCACAAATATATAAAAAAATCAATTTAATTGAATGAACATTTTGATTAATTACTTAAGGCTTAGACAATGGTTTGAAGAAATTTGTCATTTTCTCTGGCTTGGCAGTTTTCAAAAGCTCCTCCCATTCAGACGGATACGTAGCAGTCGCATTAGCAATTTGCCTCTTAAAAATAAGATTTCTTTCCACATACGTATCAGTGTTCATAAAGAAATCACAAAACTCATTCTTAAACCTTCACTAAGATTTTTCAAATGAAATGTCACATTTTCAGTGCTTGTTGAAGCCTCTTCCTCAATGGGCTGTGAATTGAACATTTCCTCCAAATCTGTCTCAGTCAGATCTCCATCTTGCGATTCAAGCAATTCCTGAATGTCACTTGATTCTATCTGTTCGAACCCATCTCGTCCTATTCCATTTGCGATTTCGGCTATGTTTGCAGTTTGCATTTAACAACATACTTTAGACAAAGTTGTGATAAGATCTATTTTACATTTTTTATTAGTCCATTGGATGGCGTTTACAAAGGATATTGGGTTGGATACCTATTGGAATCTTTTTATTATTATGTATGTACTTATTAAATCCGTGAATAAAGAAATTTGTAGCCGAGAATATAGGAATTGGGTCGCATTTTATTAATTCGCAAATAGTGAAAACGCAAATGAAGGAAGCACGAATAAGGAGCTTTTACTGTAGTTGTATCTGGATGTTCATGCTGATGTTTGATTACTCATTGTGAGGAAGAACATCTATACCATTATGATGCCTATAGAAAGAAGCTGTTAGTATAAGTTCCATTTTAGTTTTCAAATGTAACGTACATGACAGTGGCATTGTATAATTTGGGAAATTATGTTTTCTTGGTAATTTTCCAAGACTAAATATTTAAGTCTGGTTTTTGAAGCCTTAACTTTGGCACAAAGAGGTAAACTCTTTAAAATAATTCTATCTGTTGTAGCATTTTTTTAATGTTATAAATAATACAAAAGAATAGATAGATAAAATGTCTTAAATGAATATTATTGAATTTTTAAAAAAGATGCCTGAATTTTTTGCCCAAAATTTGTATTTTATCTTGTTTCACAGTGAAAAATGACCTAAGTGTCTATCCTGTATTAATATGCGTCCATTTTGGCCTGAAGTGTACAGTCTGACAGTAAAAATCTGTCATTTGGTTTTTTTGAATTTTTATGTATGTAAATTTAAAAGGCAATGGAATTGTTTTGGTTATTTTTTTTTTTTTTTTTTTTTGTATTTGGATGAATTTTTGTAAAATGTGTATTATGATGGTAAAAAAAAGAAATTTTCTTGGTTTGATTATTTGACGGAAATAATACTAGATTAATGCATAAAGATGCATTTATTCTTTATTCAATTTTTGCTGAAAGTCTTTTATGATCCTATTTCTGCTGAAGAATATAATAGGTATTCAATAGCAATACCACATCTAGAAAATAATTAAGAAAATGGAGTATTAATGGATAAATTCTAATCAAAGTAATTATTTAGAAAAGTTTAATTTTACAAGTTAAAATTTCTTTTTGCTCTGCTCGCTAATAAAGGTTGAAGAATGGTATGAAAGACTTGGGAAAGTTAGATTTCTAATTCTCCATGAATTCTAAATTTATTCTCTAATTTCCTCAAATTTTGTTAAACTTATTATATATGATTGCAATTTTTCTCAACTTGGCAAGTGTGATCATTAAAAAAATGGAAATGTCTCTATCCAAGAAGGAAAATATTTTGTTAATTGAAGCAGACAGAAACTAATATATTTGTGAAATTGGGAAATTAATACTCAGGATCCTTGGCTAAAATATTCTTTCTTCTGAATGAAAATAATAATTGATTTAAAATAAATATAGATTTATAAATAAGGCAATACACTGCTTTACTTTTCAAAACTGATCTGACAATTTTTTTTTTTCCAGAAATATTAAGACCAATGGCATCTGTGATGATGGTGTGATTTCTAATGGCAATGCAGCCCATTCAAGCAGAAAAGCAAAAGATGAATAAATTGTGCAGCTTCATGTATAAAAAAGAGAACCTTCCAGTATAATCAATTTTATAATGAAAAGTTGATTTCTCTTGTATGTAAATTTAACTCAAACATTTTATTGGCCTGGAAAAAAAGCTTATTTTTGAATCACTTTGTGTAAATTGTGATCTGTTTTATGTACAAACTATCAATGTATTTGTAAGCATGTACTGAGAAATTTCATCCGAAATGTAATTTTTAAGTAAAGGAACAGTTCAGAGAAAATTTTCTTGATATTTTGCTGATAATTCTTGTTTGCTTTTTGAAATCATGCTTTTTAAGTGTAATAAATTGTTTTTCTTGTAGCTGATAATTTTATACTATTAACCTTCTATGTATTGATGACAATTCTACAATTTCTATCGAAATAAAAAGATTCTGAAATGCTTAATTTGAATTGCTCACTGTGAGAGAAATCTTAATCAATTAAAAATAATTATAAAAGAAACATGTTCTTTAATATTTATTTTTCTGATTTTAAAGAAAATGTAACCTAAAATGTTATGTCATTAAAATTTAGAAGGTTAAAAAAATGCAGCTGTATTAGAGAATAGAGCTGCTGTAAAAAATTAATGTAAATAGTAACTCAATTCCTTAAGCACATGCTTTGGGAATAATTGTATTATAAGATGTTTGCATCAATATCTTTTGTTTGTCTTTATATTTTTTATTATTGTGTCTTTGCATATTTATTATTGTAAAGGAATGATTGTGAACTTTGTACTTCTTTCTCATCGATGTGACACTGGTGTTGACTTGAATTGTAAACGACTGGAATTCGTCATTTCATCTGTGCCTGTGTCCATGCTCATTTTAACTAATTTAAACACAGATACCTTTAATCATATATCAAGATGAAAATGTTTGTAAGATAATAGTTTTAGACCCTCCCTCACAGCAAAGCTGGGTTTTTTTATATATAAAAGAATCATTCCGTATACTAAAAGTTTGATGAATTTAGGTAATCTTTCCAAAATGGGCATCATTATAGATTACTTAGGATTTCCTTCAACGATACTGATACACTGAAACATAAAACAATAATGTGGATTCTTTGGAAATATAACATTTATAAAATATTGAAAAAATAAGCAATTTTATGCTTTCTTTATCACACCTTAAAAGAATGTTTCATTTCTGATAAATTTTTGAAATTAAAGTTTTGTTTTGGCATATTAATTACTTAATATTCATTTTGTATGAACAATTATTTTATGCCAAATATTTTAAGAAAAAATTCATTACAATAACTATCGATTCAGTATTTGTATATGTCTTTATTAATTTTTAAAAATTTTATTCTGTTTCAAATTAGAAACATTGGAACAATAGAATGTTCCTGCTCTATCTCATTTGGGATTCATTTAAAAAAAAATTCTTCGAATTAGTATTGTCTTTTTTTATAAAAGTAGAGATATTTCATTTATTGAGTTAAAAACCTAATTTGAATTTAATAAATGTTTTTTTTTAAATGATTTTGATCTAGAGCGAAATGAAAATGCTTTCTTGTATATTTTAATATATAATTGCGATTTTATTTTAATATGTAGATTGTGCAGCAAATTTATTAAAGCTTTAATTGGAATTATGACATATTTCTCATAATAAATCTTATATTTGTATAAATTTTTTATCAGTTTTTGTAGATCAAATGTTTTATATCTATTTTGCAAAATTATGCTTTAGTATACATGGTTGCTTATAATTTTCCAATCTAACTTTGTTTCAGTTTTGGAACATTTGAATTTTTCAATGCTATTAAAAATTTAAGACGTGTTTTTCTTGAAAAAAATGTGAATACTATTCTTTTAGAGACATTTCCAGATACAAAATTTAATGAAACACAGAACCCTATCTGTCGAAAATTTTAAGAGTATAAATATGGAGTAGTAGAATCACCAAGTAGTTACTTGTTATTCAATTATCAGTGTTCCTGAAAACTTCAAGCAGTGTGAGAATTTTTACTGAATTTGCAAGTCTTCCTCTCTATTCAATCTTTATATTAAAATCTTCTTAAGTCAATGCATATCAATTAAAAGTATTTTTTAATCAAAATTGCTAATAGCTCTACATTTTTATAATACAGAAATTATAGTTCTAATCACTTTCATTGAAAAAACAATGAAAGTTTGTACCTAAGTTCTGAAATTTTTTACAAGTTAATTTTCACAAATGTATTCCCAAAGCATAAATATAAAATAAGCTTAACTGAGATTTAAAGTTATTTTTAATGTCATTAAATTCTAAAATTTCTGCCAAAAAATGTCTCATTAATTTGATTTTTTTTCCTAATGATATTTGCTAGAAATAGAATATTTTTGATATATTGGTGCAAAAAGATAATTTCCTCCCCCCTTTTAAAATATGAATAACTTCATATTCCTTCCATTAAAAAAAATCTTTTAACAATTAGTGACATGAGGTTAATTACAAGTGATGTTATGCTAAAATGCTTTTCAAATAATTATTTACTACTGATAGCATGTGTAAATAAGAAAATTATATTAAAAACAACACTTGCATGTATTGTTTTTATAAATCTGAAATTTGATCATTTTCTGGTAACAAGATTTGGAAGTAATATTAGAATGTTTATTTGAAGTATTAGTTTAAATCCTAAGTATGTTTTGGTGTTAAATTTTAAAAAAATTTTATTTATGCATTTTAAATGTCATAATTAAGTTATATAGTGCATATGCATAATTAATTACATTGATTTTCTGTTCTTTTGGTGTAAAACTAGATTATCTTAAATTCTTCTTCCTGACATTTCTAATATATTTAAATGACCATTGCTTATTTTAGAGAGTTATCTGTTTTGTGAACAGTTTCATATTAATTTGGTTTTTTTTTTCAAAATGAGTAGTTTTATACAAAAATTAGTAGATAAAAGGCACAGTAACTGATCGTCATATATCCTATTTCTTTTTTTTTTAATTGTAAAGCCATTAAGTGAACTTTAAAATAATCAGTGAAGTTTATAGAAAATATTAATGTTTGTATTTTGATTTACATTGTTTGCAGAAGGTCTTCCGTTTTTAATTTGGATATTTAACATTTTTATATCCAAATTGAAATTTTTTTAAATGAAATTTTAAAGGTCTTGGATTGTGAGCAGAACATGGAGTAAATGCTCATATGGATATGAAAAAGCACCCTAGCATTAACATTTATTACATATGACTGGAGTAGATTTTTTTTTTACTTTCAATGTAAATATGTGGGAGAAATCTATGATTAATTTGTCTTACCTGCTTTCCTTGTGAAGAACTAATAAAAATGAAGAATGTGTATTTTCTGAAACATCTAAATGTAGATCAAAATAATATATTGAGATTTTTCAATTCATCTATGTGTATGTGAAATTTTCTGCAGATATAGAGTAAATGCTGCTGAAGATTTTTCTATGAATGAAGAATGAAGTTTCTGGATTTCAATTTTCTCGTATGTGTTTATTAAATCAAGACTACTTAAATATTGTATGTGTGTTTTTGCAAATCTGGAATGTGTATTTTAAAGTAGAAATGAAGAAATAAGTATGTTATTCTGTATAAAAAGTTTTTGGCAGCTGCGCTATTTTGTGAGAATTTGTGTACCATACAGATTGAAAAATCAAAAGACAGTAATAGTTTTTTAATCGATCTTAATTGCTTGAAAAGTTTTTATAAATTCTTGTGTAAATCTTGCATTATTTCTATATAATACTGTTTTAATATATATGCAATTTTGACTCAGTTTAAATTGATATTTTTCATTTTAATAAATATCCTCCCCCCCTTATTATTTTGTTTGTATTGTTGTCCCTCCACTATTATTATTTTCTATCATCGTGTTTCACAATCATGTCTTTTTCTGTGCAGATGGATGTACTGTTTGTGCCAAAGCCAGTGCAAATTTCTTGTAATCGTGTATAAGAGATTCTTTGAAATTTGTTGTTCAGGAAAGTTTCTGAATTATTGAATGTTCTTACACTTTGTAAGAAACTTGTATGTTTTGTTTTCAAGGTGAAATTTGGTGTGTTATCTTTGTTGATTTGTACGAAATCAGAAGTTATCTTGCAGAATATAGATAATTCTAAAAGTTGAAATCTCTGAAAGAAGTATATTCAGGGTGTTCAGATGGAACAAGTAGTTGTAAAGGATTATTTCATTTAAGCTTAATAAAATATTTTATTCATCCGAGGGAATTTTATGAGCTAACGTCGGTTTATTTTTGTTGCGTATTTGATTCTTGTTTTTAGCTATTGTTTTAAAATTCTTCATTTCATATTAACATTTTCCACTCAATGCCCAATATTCCTATAAAAATGAACAAGGTTGCTATATTAGTTTAAACCCTCCCTTTTTTTTGCAATGTTATTGTTTTTGACTAGGCTGTGATAATGTATTTAAACTTTAAAAATAATTCTACCTTTTGCATTGTCGCACATTGTAATGGTGTTATCTGTTATTTACTCTTATCATTTTTATATTATTAAATGTAAATACAAAATTTTAATTTATGAGCTTTAATTATTTTTATTTTTTTATTTAATCAGTGATGAGTAATTGTATGAGTGCCTGCAGGGATATGCAAATAATAATTGGTACTTCTTAAAAAACATATTGCAGTGTGGGAAAAATATATATGATTATAATAGATATTTAAATAGTTTTCATAATTTATCAATCGCACATGAAAAATATATAGACATTTTTAATATGCATAGCTTATATGTGCATCATTGGGGACAGTTTGATTGTGACAAGTGATTGCATCACCCTTGAATGATGTAATAATCTCAAGGCTGAAAAATGTTTCTTGGAATGGAAGATTTATTTTTGTGCATTTTGTTAATTAACACTTAAACTGTTGCAATATTAAGTTTAAAATTATTTTGAATGATGTAATTAATTATCTATTAATTTGCCTCTGATACTAACATTTTTGAGTGAATTTGAATTGGGAAAAGAAAGTTTTATTATTTAATTTTCTTCTTTGAACTTATTGCCATAATTTTAATTCATATCTAGAAAAAATTATAAATATTCGAAGCATAAGCTTTATGATAGATAGCATAAGCCATGGTATAGAGAAATTGAAAACCAAATCTGCAATTGTAAAAACCTTTTTGAAAACCTTTGGTTGACTAAAATTAAATAAAATCACTATATTCTTCTCTGGAGCAGTTTTTTAAAATTTTCATTTAATTGCCCTTTGTGTAAAATAAATCTGTGCAGTTTTAATTTAAAAACCACAACTGAATGGATACAAAATAATAAGGTTAATGATTACTTTGAAAATTTTGTTAAAATCTTTATTATTATTTTTTGTTAAAATTGTTGTGAATGTCGAGGACTTACAAGCAAGGTTTATGAAAAGTTTTGTGACTTATGTGAATCACAAGGAATAGTTTTAGAAGTCCTGCATTAAAACAGGTGTTTTTTGACTCATTAAAAGTATAATTACAGGTTTTCATTTTACTTAGTTCTGTTGCATCTGCTGAATTTTGATGGGTAATTATAAATTGTTTTTAGGAAATATAGACATTCCTTAATAACAATAAAAATCTATAATATTGAAAGCTTATCTCTAACCTTAGAAGCTTAAAATTCTTAACATTAATATTAAGTTTGATGAAAATGTTAATTCTTAATTACTCTCATCACTATCTAAAAGTTTTAATGAATAGAACATGTGTAACCATTAAATAATTTTTTTTATCAAATCATGTTTGATTCCCAGTGTTATATCAGTTAAAAGGAAAATTTTTAAATGAAAAAACATAAATCTTGATAGAATTTTTCATTAAATTAGATAACATTAGGATAATAGTATCTTCAGATACACATTTTTGTATTTTTATACGGATTGGGGAAAAGTTGTTTTGGGAGGATTTTTTTCAGTGTCCACTTGAGGCTGCTTCCTATTGATGCATATTTTGCTTTTAAGAACATTCTGTAACTGACTTCTGTGTGTGATTATCCCATTTGTATTTGTAATTAAGTGTATATTATTTTCTAATTTGATGTGTAGCTATTCATTTTAATGAGAAAAAATGTTTGGCATTTTTTAATTTTGTTTATTCAACCTTGGGGATCTGAAGTATATCAAAAGGAGAAATGAATATGTAATTTCTAAAATTTATTGTATTTGACGTTTATAATTTCATCACTGCTTGAATGACACTGCTAAGTTTCTGTTGTTTTGATTCTATTTACAATCACAAAAACTTAATTGGAAGTGTATTAAACTGCTAGAAAATCATTTTTGTAATTTTATAAGTATTATATTTTTCTAATGACTCTTCTGTTTTATATACATGAGCTTGCAAAATGTCATACAAAAGATGCATTTGCTAACTTTATGCCTTGTTATTTTGTAAATTTCTTTTCTTGAAAGAAGCAAGTCCTATTTTGTTACTTTAGATCTCTATGGTTATAATTCGTCTGTTGCTGTTCATTTAACTCTAAACGTAGCGGTATTTTCCCATTGCATTGAAACTGCCGTTGGGAAAGGGTCATCTGACCATTCACGGTAATTTTAGTGTTAACTTTTTCGAACTCTTGTAACTTTTTCTTCGGCCAGTGTAGTCTTTGCATTGTAATTTTATGCTAATTCTTTTTTAAATTTATAAAAAAATTCATAAAAAAATTGTTTTAATGTGAAGTCTCACTAATAATATCATTGTGACCTTTATTTTCTACTATAAATGAATCTTTGCTCACAAATTGAATAAAATGATTAGTATATTTGTTGAATCTCTTTATTGTATTGTTTTCAGTTCCTGAAATGTGCGATGGCTGACCTTGTTGGTGAATTTAAAAGATGGTTACTAATGTTAAAACCTTTTACAAAGAAAGCATTGGATATGTAGTATACAACTGAACATGTAGTATCTTGAGAATTGCATGAGATTGTGTTGCTCAATGTATTAAATGCTTACTGCATGTATATGCTTGTAATTATATGTATTAAGTTATGAACACAGTTTTTGGAAACCTGCTATGAATGTATTAGTTACTAGCCTTATATTTTATCACTATGAAATGAAAGGTTATTGAGAATATTAACGCCTCACAAATTTGAAAAACTGGCAAAACCGATTTGCTTGTATTTATTTATACCCTGTAATTTCATAACTTTTATTTTCAAAATTTGAATTAAAAAACAATTATGTTGTTTCAAAAATAGAACCTACTATGTGACTGGAGTATAAACTGTATTTAATGTCTCATTATTACATTTTATTCCTTTTTGTACTACACCAATTCAAGAGTGCAACATCTAGTCAGTCAACTTTTTTTTGATTTTTCGTTATGATAGTATGCATTGAAATTGAACAGGGCTAGAGCTTCTGATGTTCAAGTGCGTGGCATTACAGCTGAGGACTCTGATCCTTTTTTGACTTCTTTCATTTTTGTCACGGGGAAATTTTGTATCGGTTTTTCGCTCACTTAAGTATCTGTTCGAGCTTTGTACACTTGTGTATTCTCGATGATAGTATTTTGTATATTTTCAAAACTGAATCGATTCATTGATATGAATAGCATCAGTTAGCTGTGAACTCCGTAAAAAGAAAAATTGATTTCAAATTCCTTAATATTTATAATAAAGAAATGAATACAAACTAAAAAGTAGAGGTTGATTGAAATAAAAATTTCTACTTTTTAGTACAGATACAAAAGTGCTTTTAGAAGCTATTTTTTATTTTAGAACCCAACAGTTTTGGAAAAAGTAGCATAGTAAATATTTGCGTCCATTTTGTAAGTACTTCTGGCACGGAATTTTCGTAAATTTATAAAAGTACCGATTTGTTGGAGCTAAAATTCTGTACATTTTTTCCTACTATTCGAGTAGATATTCTATACATGAAAAAGGCTCCTGAGCGCACATTCGTCTAATTCTGTTGATCTGGTATGAAAAGTTCTTCCTTTTAAGGTGTATAAATTCATCTATTTTTATATGTGTGTGTCATTCAGACGCGTGAAGTGTTATATCATTTTTATACATGCACATCGGATTCATTTTTCTTCCAGTTCCATCCAATGTCACTTTTGGTTGAATTTAAAAACTGATGTCGGATTAAGTGGTCACGCTATTTACGTAAAATTTGACACGTATTTGATGTAAAATACGGCAGAACTGTGTTGATTTTTTTTTAATATCAAAATCCGCTATAGCTTGATCATCCACTAAAATGGAGAGGGAAAAAAATCTTTGCTGTTTATTAAATAAATGATGAATGTAATGTGTTGCTCATATACATTCTAGTACGTTTTGCTATTGTATTATCATTGCTATGAAATTTGAAATGTATTTTAGTCTCAAGCCATTGTTTTGAATGGCATGTGAATAAAAGATGTGTAATGCAGTCTGCGTTCTTTTCTTAAAACTTGTGTACATATAAGCTATTATCACCACAAAAACATGAAAAGTCTTGACACTTTATTGCATGTTTGTTGATAAAATTTTTATTTTCCGTTTCTTAGCATTGTGGAACGGTTCAACCCGTGAATGCACATTCATATTTTCAGTCCAGCTCTTGAACTTTTTTTTTTTTTCATATTTTCTGTTAATAAACAAGAACACCGTATGCATCTTGGGCACTTTTCTTCGACGGATTGAAACTAAAGTTTGTTACTGTTGTTGATACTAATGGCACTTTACAAGCCCATACACTGATAGTTATCTACAAGAGATTTAAGCCAAGTGAGCGTCTCTTGTTTTTCAGTAGCGCTAACTAGGGCCAAGAGTACCACTTAGCTACTTTCATGCTTCACATACACTTGCACAAATCCTTTTTGCAGAGGGGCACATTCACACACTTCACAGATAGAACACAGAACAACCTTCTTGTATACAGCCGAACACCCCGCCACCACTGAACGTTGTTGTATCGACAGGATTTGTTGGGGTCGACTGTTGTTGAATAAGTATTGTCCAACCTTGCATTGACTGAATAGTCAAACTAGCATTCCTTTCGGAGGAGGGACTGGTGCCATCAGTCATTCTTTTCAATCTTCAGGTTTTTCCTTCACTCTGAGACCTCTATACGTTCCATTAAATAGTGGTAAACTGTACCCATTTTTCCACAAATGCACTTATTTTGCTGCGACACACAGAAGAACAACCATACGCGAAACTTAATCTTTCTGAGCTCCTTGAAGCTTCACATTCCCTTGCACAACCGCTATTTAGAGGGGGCCACATTCACACTGCTTACAGGTAGAGCTCGGAATTAGTACTGGTGGTACCGGGTCATCACAAAACCCTGAAGGATATGATGTTAAAGATCATTCCAACTGTTTGAGAGAGTGCAGATGGGGAGAGAGACAGTCATTTACTGCCCCGAAAAGATATGCTAGTTTGACTGATCGGTCAATGTAGGGCTGGACAATACTTATTCAGCAGTCGACCCCAACACATCCTGTCGATACTGCTACGTTCAGTGGTGGTGGGGTGGTCGGCTGTATGCAAGAAGAAAAAGGCAGAGCTCGAAACAACTATACCTGAACCGGGACACGAACCTGTGACGGCTCAGACCTCGAGGAAGACGCGCTACCCCTATGCAAGGGGCAAAGTTTGTTAGTAAAACTAATACCACAGCAATCTGACGCGCCAAATTTCATTTTCCCTTAGTAGTTGATTTTATCGCTTTTAAATGCATGTGATTGTACAGACGAGAGAAATAGAGACGGCAAATTCTTATCTTATATTTAATCTCGTTACTTAAGAAAGATAAAGTTAAGAGCAAAAACAAAAACAAAAAAAATCTGATGACAGGTCATTAGGAAAGTGATCGTATATTGACCTATCTCCGGCATTATTACTAAGATTTAGCTGTTTTCTCCGGGCAGTAAGTTTCTCCGGACCTGGTGGTAAGGTCTCGGTTTGTGAGCCGTAGGGTAGCAGGTTTGAGACCCGATTCCACAAAAGAACAGCCGTGTAAGCGGGTCTGGAGCACATTAAATCCGTCGGTGCCAAACGTGTGGTGTAGAAGTTTGGAGGGGGGGTGCTAGTTCAGGTGTCGTCCTCATCATGAGACCCCAGTTCAAAATGAGACCGCCAAAATAGCCCTTAGCTTAATTTAGTTATATTAAGGTAACCGACTACGTTCAAAGGAAAAATTTAGAAAAATTGTATTTTTAAAAACTATTTTTGGTTTTTAGATGTATTATCAATTATAAACACTTTAAATACGAAAACTTTATTTTAGAATATAATATATTTTGAGAAATAGGAAAATTTGTGGTGAATTTTAGTGAAATTTAACCAAAACGGTTAACATTCTACACAAAAATGTATTGCAACAATCCTATTTTTCTTTGTACACAAGTTATAGAATATAATGATGAATGAAATGAACCAAAATCTAAGGAACATTTTGAGATGCAAAGAAGTTATGGGTAAAAATATATGTATCTATGCCTTTTTCCATAAATTTACTACTTAATTTTTTCTAAAAACACCTATTACAGAAAAAGTATTTCACACACAATAAAACTTTTGGTTCATTTCATTATCCACATCATTTAAAACACACGCTGAAATTTTAATGTAAATACCTCTATTCGTTTTTGGAATATCATGTTATTGGTGGATAATTTTTATGAAAATTAAAATTGAAGTTAAAGACAAATTTTAGCTGAAAAATAAATATTGCTTAAAATTCCTTTGCATAGCAGGTGAGACCTTCCTTTTCTAAGAAAAAACAAACTGTTTTGGAAAGAGAAAAGTCTAAATTGCAAGAAATAACACTTTAAAAAAAATCAACAACGTAATCGGATACCTTAACTTTCCGTTTCGAAGAAGGCCAGCCCTGCCTAGGTATGGATAACTACAGTGATATCTTCAGGTTAAGATTTTAACATGGACATGAATCGCTGCACATGCATAGGAGATGAAAACGTGGGGGAAAGAATTTCGTTTTAATTCTTTTGAATCAGATTTCCATTCATCATTAGATTCCAAGATCATTTAACGGCGATTGTTCTTTCAAATTTACCGTTTTATATATGAATCCTATGCAGAATACAATCCGCATTTTAGTAACGTTTCTGAATATGTTTGTGCAAGTCTGATTCTCTTATCGATAAAAAAAAAAAAAAAAATGATTTTGCAGCAGTGTGCTCAGATATGGCTCTTAAGGTATCCGACTACGTTCGAAGAAAAAGTTTTTGAAAAATTGGATTTTTAAAAATATTTAAGCCTGATTTTCAGATATATTGTCAATTATGATATAAAATACTACAAATATATATATAAAAAAAAAATTTGAAAATATATGTTTTGAGAAGTAGGAAAATTGGTAGTTAATTTCAATGAAATTTAAACAAAAACGGTTAACACTATACAAAATGGTAAAGCAGCAATCCTATTTTTTTTCTGTACACAAAAGATGAATGAAATGAGCCAAAAGCTAAGAAAAATTTTTAGGTGCAAAGAAATTAAGGGTAAAAATAGGAGTATATAAGTATTTTTACTTTTTCCTTCAATTCACAACTTAATTTTTCTAAAAACACGTAAAAGTATTTCGCCAACAATACAACTTTTGGCTTATTTCATTGTCTATATTATTCAAAACACGCGCTGAAATTTTTATCTAAATGCCTCATGTAGTTTTGAGGTATCATGTTGACGGCGGAGAATTTTTACGAAAATGAAAGTTTTGAGAAAACTGAAGCTAAAGACACATTTTAGCTGATAAATATGTGACCCTGGATGATAGGTCAGACCTTCCTTTTCCCAGAAAAAATTTTGGAATGAGGAAAGTTTGAATTACAAGAAATTATAAGAACAATAATAAAAAAAAAACGAGGAATGACAAGGTCATTCCCAATATAGTCATTTTTAATTTAGTTTAGTTAGTAACGTCCTGTTTTGAACCCGTTTCTTACGGGACTGACCTCGCCATTTTGAACCGTGGTCAAATAACGAGGACGATACCTGAATTGGAACCTTCCCTCTTCAAACTTCCACACCAGCCGGAGAACGTTTGGCCACAACTGACTTAACGTGCACCGGACTCGCTCACACGGAGGCTCTTCGGTGGAATCGGGCCTCGAACCTGCAACCCTCCGGTTTCGAAGCCGAGACCTCCCAGTATAGCCTTAGTGCGCTTTCAAGACGAGATGTCAATGTAACGGAACTAAGCAAGCGTTGCTGCGCTTAGCTTTGCATATGCGAGACTTTGGTTCTGTTATGAGATGGTGTTTTTCTTCAAAAATAACATTTTGAAAACAATTTTAATAACATGTTTTTCCCTTTTTATGCAAAAGTTAGCGTTCATTTTCAAAATTGTAGAATTATAATTATAAAAAATAATTATTAAAATGCTGCTATTTTTGAATATTTAAATTAGCATCTCTCAGATATTTTTATTAACATGTTACTAATTTTTTAAATGCGAAATCATGTTCATGAGATGTAAGTCATGTAAAGATCAAATTTATAGATCCATCTAGCTCAAAACATTATTTATTTATCTTTGTCACAGACATTTTAAGACGTTTTCCAAACTCGGGGAATTCATCAGAATTCTAAAGGTCGACATTTTTGACTTAAGAGAAAATATTGTTAAGAGAAAATGGAAGTGAAAAAATACGGGCATTACTTAAATTTAATTTAAAACCATGAAAAATCCGAGACATAAAGATTAAAATGACTTATTTCGGATTTGAGATCATTTAAGTTTACGCTGTTTTTCTGCGAAAATTGTGTCCTCTAATTAATTTCTCCGTGACTCGATTTGAGAGTCACTCGATGCGAAGATCAAACATTCATGCAGTAAAGCGTGTCTCCCGGCTTTTGGACGGATTCCAAAATATTCCAACTCACCCCCCCCCCCTCGTAATGTCCTTGCTCCGCGCACATTATCTAATCGCCGATGTTAGAAATCATCCGCTTATTTTTTTTAGATGATGGATGAAAATGGAAGGTCATCTCTGTAGGTCATCTGCCATCGAGTCACAGCTTGGGTGATGCGAAATGATGCCTGCTATTTTGTTTTTAAATAAACGTAGTTTTTATTTTAAGTCCAATCATCAACATTTACTTTAAAAAAAAAAGAACAAAAACGACTTGTAGAATAAATTTGGTCGGAAAGAACTTTTCATTCGGAATTATGTAAAATATATATTATTATATTCATTTTTTAAAACTTTCTCTTACCTGATCCATACGATGTAATGTAATGTACAAAAAAAATAATACTATTAAAAATGAAATATACTATGGTAAATTTCAAGTTATGTGAAAAAAGTATTATTTTTCTTAAATGAATTAAGTCATTAACCAGTTTAAACCGGTTTGAAAGAATCATGAACTATCGGTCTCTCTCATATATTCTTCTCTATCCACACAAATTTATTTTCAATTTTTCTAGCTGCAAACAAAATTGCAACCAGTTTTGAGATGGGAAAAAACCCGATCTTTTTTGTAAATATTGGCGAGTGCTGATAGTTTTGCAAACAGGTTTAAACTGGTTCATGATTTAAATTGAATAAGACCATTCGTAAAAATTCCGAGAATGTATCATTTGGAAATCGCCAATTTATTGTCTACGCGTTTTCAGGTTCCATAAACCTCAAGCGGAAGTAATATCATGTTCTTATAAAAAGACCTCGAGCGTTCGATTAATTTCATGGTTGAAATCCATCTTTCTGAGTTTGAAATATTTCAGAATTATGTCTGTCTATATTTGTATACTATCTGGTACCCGGCTCGTTGCTGCCGCAGAAGAAATAATCTTGGAAATATCGTTTGGAATTTGAAATAACTGTCTTGTTTCATTAAAAATGATAGTCAGCATGATATTTATTTTCTAATCAACAGTGAATGCATTCATTGAAATCGAAGGATATATAAAGGAGAAGCATAGATAGTACTTATTCTATTTTTAGTATTCTATTCTACAAACTAATATTCATTTTTATGCATTAGATTTGCGTATTCTTTTAGTATTGTAAAGCTCGGAGTTCTTTCAGAATGGTTATGAAAGAAACTATTTATTATATCTCAAGATTATTTGTTCAGAATTCTCAAATTTAATATTAGAAAAGTGATTAAAATGGTTGGTTCCCCTATAACATTTTCACACACTCTCTAATAAAACTATTACCTCAGAGAAAGGCATTTACGTACAATAGCTACGAAATATCAACATCTAGCTTGACTTTAGTATCTTTACTGAATCTGTTGTGTCTCCTTGGCGAGTTATTTGGTGGTCAATATATGGTTAGTAGATGCGGTAAATAGATCGAAAATATTTTCAATACTTTAGATGATTGTATTATGCCTATAATCTTCGCGTAAGTGCAAGCAATATGCTATTAAAGTTTTATCAGAATCGGATGAGCGGTACGGCAGCACCTAAGAGACATACATTCATTTTTATTTATATAGATTAAAGAGCTAAACTGCTGAAATTAGGCATGTGAACCTCACACAAAAATATTTAGAAAACAAATATTTAGTTTTTTTTAACAAATTTTGTGAAAATTTTCGACCCAATCTTTCCATAATTACGTTATTTATCTAACTGTCAGTGTATTTTTACTTGATGATCTAAACCTTAGGTTTCCAACCTTTTTTGAACTGATGCCTCCTTTTCTACTGAATATTTCAACACCGCTTCCCCTCCCACTCCAGAAAAATAACATCTTACATAATACATGGTGAAAACAGGAATTAAATTTAAAAAAATTACTAATAGATAGAATATTGTTGGAATTGAAAAGCTACTGGATTTCCCTTTTATTAAAAAAAGTTTTAGCTTGCCTGTTTTAAGGACAGACACGAGTTTTGATGATACGAGTTATTTTATAATAAAATATTGCTTTCTAAATAAATAAATCGACAGTTTCAAAACGCATACTTAATTATACTAAAAAGTATTTTTATTAAAATTTAAAGACATTGAATTTGTAACTTAACCAATGAGAAGGCTGAATTTGATGCGTTTTAAGGAACTTATTAATATCAGGCACGATTTCACTTTAAAAAAATCGTAAGTGTAATATGGAGCCGATTTCTCTTTTTCGTTACCAATGTGGCCTCAGCACGAAATCCACGTTCTGCTAAATATGAAGATGACAATGTTATCAGAAGTCGTTGAACAATCGACCTTAATCCTGAATGCAGTTGCGAAATAGACTTCTGCAGACAAAATTCTTGGTAGCCATTCTTGAATTTAATTTTTAGATCCTCATGTAAGACGGCATTATACAACTACAGCTCATGCATCGCAGATGAAACAATTTCACATTGTAAATTATTCAAAGTACATAGTCCTGAAGGTATGTTGGCAATTTTTTTATTCTATTTTCTCGTGGAGCATTTGGGAGTTCATTAACCATATCTTCCTCTTCATCATCATAGTCAACGTCAACGATTTCATCTTCATTTACAATGTGAAATAGTTTCATCTGCGATGCATGAGCTGTAGTTGTATAATGCCGTCTTACACGTCCTTGTGCTTTTGTTCTAAAATCTGTGACTTGATATACATCAGATGGAAACACCTTCACAACTACAAGGGGTCCTCTGTATCGAACTTGCGTTTTTGTGCGACTCCCAGGAGTGGTTTCAGGTAACCGTTTTACAACGACAACATCGCCAACAGAATATGTATGTGCATCACAGTGATGCTTATCAAAATTGGACTTCATTTTCTCTTGTGCTTTCAGTATATCGTTTCGTGCTTCTCCTTGCAGTACTCCAGGAGAAACATATTCATCCGACATTGGAAGCAATTCTCTTGGAAAATTATCAAGTTTTCTAGGCTTGTATCCAAATAATAGGTGGAATGGCGCTTTGCCTGTAGATTTGCTGGGCGACCAATTAATGCATCTCTGGATTTCAGGCAACATCTTGTCCCAGTCCCTATGGTTATCTGCATGCACATTTGAGGAAATCATAGGTATAAGCACACGATTTATCCGCTCCACTTGTCCATTAGCAGCTGGTCTTTGCGAGCAGTTCACAGTATGTTTTACGCCATGCTTCATGCAGAATTCTTTAAATGCTGATGATGTGAAACATGAGCCTCGGTCAGTAACGACTCTGATAGGACTTACAAAGTCATTTATGAATTCTTCAAAGTACTTCAATACACATTTAGTAGAGCAACTAGTACATGCACGTAAACGAACAAATTTTGTCAAATTATCAATTATTACTAAAAGTTCAGTATTGCGATTCGAACTAGCGTTAAAGGGTCCCAAAAAGTCAATGTGTACTATTTCAAAGGGTCGTTTACCTGGCGGAATTGGATTGAGTTTACCCTGAACTTTTCCGGCGGGTACTTTCGTAAAAGCACATGTAACGCATTGATTTATATGCTGTTTTACATATTCTGACATTCGAGGAAACCAGAAATGCTGTGTTATAAGTAATTTGACCTTGTCAACTCCAAAATGACCCGAAAAATCGTGAAAGCGTACAACTAAATATTTCCTCATAGATCGTGGCATTACAAACAATTTTTTGCAGACACCGTTGTCAATTTGTAAGCGGTACAGTATTCCGTTTATAAGAAGTGGGATAAGTAGTGGATAATTGTATAGTTTTAGAAAGATGTCTTTACTTGCGAGATTACGAAAAAAGGATTTAGTACTCGTTGCAGTGGAACTTGGAGAGGAAATCGGAGAAAATAATAAAGTCGTGGAATTGATAAGTTTGATCAAGAAAAGTAGGAATTATGATGAAGATATAATACATGGAATAATCGGTAACATAAATGCCGATCGAAAAGCAGAGGAAGCTGCTCTAAAACGTAAAGAAGAATTTGAACTTGCAGAAAGAAATGCTATGCGAGAACATGATTTGGCGATAAAGAAGCTGGAAATTGAAGCCAAATCGTTATCGCCAATTGCTCAAAACGCGCCCAATGTGGAAATCAGCCCGAAAATAGACTGGAAGACTCAGGTAAGAAATATTGATTTGAAATATGACGACATTGGATTATATTTAGTACATTTTGAGAGAGTAATGAAGAGGGTAAATATGGAAACCTCTCTATGGATGGCGTGTTTGACTAGTGTTCTTCCTAGTGAAATAGTCGACATAATTATAAGAGAACCTGAAGAATTGGCTGAAAACTATTCTTATATGAAAGAACTGCTACTTAAGCGTTTCAAGCTAAGTGCTGAAAAATTTCGCCAATTGTTCTACTCGCATAAAATTAAACCTGGAGGTACGTGGCGAGAATACTACTATGAATTAGAAACTTATTTCAATGGGTGGATAAATGGGTTAAATGTAAAAACTTTTGAAAATTTAAAGGACTTAATAATATCAGATAGAATGAAGCAAGACGCACCTTTAACAGTGCAAGAATATTATATCAGTGAATGGTCACTGTTGAAGTCGCCAACGAGCTTGGCTGATAAAATTGACGAACACATTGAGCTATCTGGTCTATACATAAATAATAAGAATATTGGTGGTCAATATAATACCAAAATAAATAATCGTTCTGCTACTAATTATCGAATGATGGAGCCAATTACGTGTTATAATTGTTACGAAAAAGGTCATTTGGCACGTGATTGTGTAAAACCTAAAAGACCTAAGTTTTGTACATCATGTAGGACTGAAGGCCATGGAACTAGGGAATGTCCTAAATCACGTAGTAATCTCACAGTAAATTTATCCTCCTTATCATGCTCTAATAGAGATGTTACACTTAAAATCGTATCAATAAATGGAATGAATACAGATGCATTAATAGACACAGCGGCTGATATATCAATGATAAAATACTCATTTGCAAAGCAAATTAATGTGCTTGTTCAACCTAAAAACAATGTTATTTCTATAACAGGAATTGGAGGTGGCATAACACAATCACTTGGAATTTGTACAGTAAATGTGGCTATAGACAATTTAATTTTAAAGGATGTGAAGTTGCACGTTGTAAATGATGATACATTTCAAGGGCCATTCGTCATTGTCGGAAAGGATTTGATAGATTTTCCAAATTTAGTGATGATAAGACGGGAAGGAAAATCTAGAATGTTTCACATGGATGAATTTCGACGTCTAGCGAACATTGGAGTTGAAGAATCACCCCATGCAACTGCTATTCTGAGAGCATCAAAAACGATAACTGTTCAACCGAATATGATACAAATGTTGGAAGTTGTAGATAACAAATCAACGGATGACGAAGTGATGACTTTTGATAACGCTGATAATGAATCAAGTTCGTCTTTATTAATTCAAGATGGTAAAACACTAGTACCCATAGTTAACTGCAGCGATAATACTCTACGCTTAAAGAAGGATCGAGTTATTTTAAGAGGTGTTTGGTCGACTGAAAATGTTGATTCTATTAAATATCCCGATATCAACGGTGACAAAGAAAATCTAGTTGCTATTGCCAAAAGAGATCTCAAAGAAAAAGTTAAAATTGATGACATAAAGATTGGACCAGACACATCGGATGAGCAAAAGCAACGTGTCTGTGACCTATTGAATGAATTCAGAAAGTGCATCGCTCTAAGTCCTAATGAGTTGGGATGTGTCAACAATACAGTCATGAAAATAGTTGAAAAGGCTGGTAGTACTCCTGTCGCTCGTTCTCCATACCGTGCTTCCCACTACGAAAGGCAGATTCTAAGAGACATTATTTTAGAAATGAAAGATCAAGGTATTGTTCGAGATAGTTCATCTGAATATAGCAGTCCCGTTTTGCTTGTAAAGAAGAAAACTGGTGAATATCGAATGGTGACTGACTACAGACAATTAAACGCGCAGACTGTCAAGGACAAATTCCCTTTACCACATATAGATGATTTATTAGACAGAATTGCTGGTTCTAGTTTGTTTTGCATTCTTGATGCCTGCCAGGGTTTTAATCAAATACCTATGGATGATGAGTCAGCTCGTAAGGCCGCGTTTACAACACCAGACGGCCACTATGAACCCACTAGACTATTCTTTGGTCTTTCAAACGGGCCTGCAGTATTTCAACGATGTATGTCATTAGCTTTAGGCAATTTATTATGTAATGGTGTGTCGTGTTTCATAGATGACATATTTTTTGGATCCTCTAACTTTGAAAATATGATCAATATGCTTAGAGCAGTGCTCGAAAAATTGTGCAATGCAGGGATAACGTTGAAACTATCAAAGTGTGAGTTTGCTAAAAAAGAGATTGAATATTTAGGATTTGTTGTCAGCAAGGATGGTATCAAACCTGGACCCAGAAAACTTGCTGCTGTTGCCGAATTCCCTGTTCCCCAAAAAAGGGATGAAGTTCAGAGATTTTTAGGATTGACTGGATTCTTCCGTCGCTTCATTGCTGGATATGCGTCAATTGCAGTTCCTTTAACCCGCTTATTAAAGAATGGTCAATTATTTGTCTGGACCAATGAACATCAAACTTCTTTTGAAAGATTACGTAATCTTCTTGTATCCAAACCAGTCTTGAAATTGTTTGATCCTCGGGATGAAACCGAACTGCACACCGATGCAAGCTCCGTGGGTTTGGCTGGAATGCTACTTCAGAGAGACAGAGATAATACCCTTCGCTTGGTCTATTGTGTAAGCAGACGTACTAATCCAGATGAAGAAAATTATCATTCGAGCCGATTGGAGCTACTGGCTGTTGTTTGGTCTCTCAGTCGCCTTAGATCCCTTCTTCTTGGTCTTCGATTTACTATTATTACAGATTGTTCTGCAATTATATATCTAAAAACTCAAAAAAATATAAGGCCCCAAACGGCAAGGTGGATAGAACAGCTAAGTGAATTCAATTACGATGTTAAGCATAAATCCGGTGACCAGATGACCCATGTGGACGCCCTGAGACGCGCACCAGTAGAAGACGAAGATCCTGAACAATCTAAAGAAGCCACTGAATGCAGCCCATTAGATATAATAGTGAAATGTCCGAACCAACTAGTCGAAATTGATACCAGTATTCCATTAAATATAAGTGAGAAACCGCGTGTCTATTATATAAGTACTGAAGAAGACAAAGTAGCTTTAATTCAGTCCCAGGACGAAGAGTTAAACAATATCATTAAAACATTAAAATGCTCCAAGAAAAAAGCGGAAAAGAAAAATATTGTCAGTAAATATGAACTTATAAACGGAATACTGTACCGCTTACAAATTGACAACGGTGTCTGCAAAAAATTGTTTGTAATGCCACGATCTATGAGGAAATATTTAGTTGTACGCTTTCACGATTTTTCGGGTCATTTTGGAGTTGACAAGGTCAAATTACTTATAACACAGCATTTCTGGTTTCCTCGAATGTCAGAATATGTAAAACAGCATATAAATCAATGCGTTACATGTGCTTTTACGAAAGTACCCGCCGGAAAAGTTCAGGGTAAACTCAATCCAATTCCGCCAGGTAAACGACCCTTTGAAATAGTACACATTGACTTTTTGGGACCCTTTAACGCTAGTTCTAATCGCAATACTGAACTATTAGTAATAATTGATAATTTGACAAAATTTGTTCGTTTACGTGCATGTACTAGTTGCTCTACTAAATGTGTATTGAAGTACTTTGAAGAATTCATAAATGACTTTGGAAGTCCTATCAGAGTCGTTACTGACCGAGGCTCATGTTTCACATCATCAGCATTTAAAGAATTCTGCATGAAGCATGGCGTAAAACATACTGTGAACTGCTCGCAAAGACCAGCTGCTAATGGACAAGTGGAGCGGATAAATCGTGTGCTTATACCTATGATTTCCACAAATGTGCATGCAGATAACCATAGGGACTGGGACAAGATGTTGCCTGAAATCCAGAGATGCATTAATTGGTCGCCCAGCAAATATACAGGCAAAGCGCCATTCCACCTATTATTTGGATACAAGCCTAGAGAACTTGATAATTTTCCAAGAGAATTGCTTCCAATGTCGGATGAATATGTTTCTCCTGGAGTACTGCAAGAAGAAGCACGAAACGATATACTGAAAGCACAAGAGAAAATGAAGTCCAATTTTGATAAGCATCACTGTGATGCACATACATATTCTGTTGGCGATGTTGTCGTTGTAAAACGGTTACCTGAAACCACTCCTGGGAGTCGCACAAAAACGCAAGTTCGATACAGAGGACCCCTTGTAGTTGTGAAGGTGTTTCCATCTGATGTATATCAAGTCACAGATTTTAGAACAAAAGCACAAGGACGTGTAAGACGGCATTATACAACTACAGCTCATGCATCGCAGATGAAACTATTTCACATTGTAAATGAAGATGAAATCGTTGACGTTGACTATGATGATGAAGAGGAAGATATGGTTAATGAACTCTCAAATGCTCCACGAGAAAATAGAATAAAAAAATTGCCAACATACCTTCAGGACTATGTACTTTGAATAATTTACAATGTGCCTCATTTTCGTAATTTTATGGACAGGGTCGTCCATTTTTTTCAGGATGGCCGAATGTAAGATAATTATTAACGGCATTGTATTTTTGTGGCAACAGTTATTTTATGTTGATGTGTTTGGCAACAGTGTAAAAAAATTCTATCTTGATAAAATAAAATGGTAATTTCGTTATTCTAAGAATTTAGTCTTGTTTTATAAGTTAATACTCATTTGTCGACAGTTCTATTAGTCCTTCTTCTCACTGAGGTGATCCTGCTGAGTTGACATTGGAAAAAGGATCCAAAACCCAGACTGGTATGTCGATGCTTAAAATGTCCTGGAATCGCTCCTTGAAGTTATTGTGCACTATATTTGGTTAATCTTCTAATGCCCCTTCGTGCCATATCAACGCCTCCTCATTTTCTCTGGGTCTTTTACCCCCCCCCCCCCCGAAAGCTTCAAACGCCCACAAGGGGGCGTTATCGCCCACGCTGGGAATCTATGACATACATTAAAGAGCCAAACTGCTGAAATTAGGCATGTGAACCTCACATAAAAATATTTAGAAAACAAATGGGTTTTTTTCACAATTTTTTTGAAATTTTTTGATTAAACCTTTCCATAATTACGTTATTTATCTAACTGTCAGTGTGTTTTTACTTGATGATCTAAGCATATGAAACTTGGTCTTAGCATCAATGCATCAACGGAAGCAAATGTTTTTCTTAAGTGAATTGTTTACTGTTATCCTAATATGGCGCATCTAATTCGTGAGCGTGTACCCAAGGAAATCGAGGGGATTGCACCCCCAACCCGATTTTTCGGGGGAAATAATCAACAGCACACGGTTATTTTTTATAATGTTTAAATTATGAAAAAGTGCGATAATTTAAAAGCTTGATTAAAATGATTTAGGTTCTATTCCTACTATTAGTTCACACTCTCCCTATAGATCTTTTTCAAATTTTCAGTCGTTATTAAAATATTTTTTAATTCATCCACTCGAGTTCAAATATATTTTTAAAACTTTCAGTGAATGACTTTCAATGCTAACATAGTTTTTCTTCGAAATATTAAGGTATCCGACTACGTTTGAAGGAAAAAATTTGATTTTTTAGAAACTATTTTTGGTTTTTAGATGTATTATCAATTATAAACGCTACAAGTACAAGAACATTATTTGAAAATATAAAATATTTTGAGAAATAGGAAAATGTGCAGTAAATTTTAATGAAATTGAACCAAAACGGTTAATATTCTACACAAAATGGTAATGCAGCCATCATATTTTTATTTATACACAAGTTACAGAATATAATGATGAATGAAATGAACCAAAATCTGAGAAAAATTTTGAGATGAAAAGAAGTGACGGGTAATAAAACACGTATTTATGCATTTTTTCTATAAATTACGAACTTAATTTTTTTAAAAGCACCTATAAATGAAAAAGTATTGCTCCAACAATAAAACTCTTGGTCCATTTCATTGCCCATATTATTTAAAACAAACGCTGGCATTTTTACGTAAATACCTCTCTTAGTTTTTGGGATATCATGTTAATGGTAGATAATTTTCATGAAAATTAAAATTGAAATGAAAGACAAATTTTAAATGAAAAATAAATGTTGCTTAAAATTCCTCTGGATAGTAGGCGAGACCTTCTTTTTCTAATAAAAAACAAACTGTTTTGGAAAGAGAAAAGTCTGAATGTCAAGAAATAACACTTTTTTTTAAAAAAATAAATCGCCTATGTGGTCGAACATCAGTGTTTTTACCATAGTCGGATACCTTAATTCATTAATTGAAATTTCTCAGTGATTTCCATTTCGTCGCCAAATCCGTTGTGAAGTTGCCAAACGGTCGCCAAATCCAACGACAGACTATGTGATGAATGACGCGACACATAATTATAAATAATATAAGAAAATAAGTACATTTTTGGAAACTTGTAGCGGATAACACATGATATTTATACAGTTTTTTCAAGTATTTATTAATTAATTAAAATTTGGCAGTAATTTATATTTTTAGCCAAAGTTGCCAAATTCGTCATCAAGTCGCCAAGTTTCCAGCCAAGCTCTGATATAATTGACGAGAAACCCGATCATAAATAATATAAGAAAATAATTAGGAATTGGATTAATTTTTTTATATAGGATTATTCAGGGTATGAAAATTTTACAGCTATTATTTAGTTGCGGGAATCGGTGTTCAATTGTGTTATATAAAATATCTTTTCGTTATTCTTATAAATCAGGATATTAACGAAAACATTCACATGCCGCAGTTTTAAAACGAAACTAGAAATAGAGAGAAAATGTAGAAGCTCGTCCATTTTTTTTCGTGAATCGATTCTCATGATAGGCGTGTCATAAATGTCACAAAACTGTTCCTTGGGTCATAATGTGCCTTGAGTCGAGATTACAAACGAAGAGAGAATAGTTTTTTTCTTCCGTCAATTACAATACGCTATAACAGGGGTGGTGAACTTTTATGTATCAACGTGCCATTTTTGGTAAAGAAGTGTCAGTAGATAGGTATACATGGACCGTCAAATAATTTTGCCCTGTGATCACTTCTTCTTGCATATAGCCGACCACCCCGCCACCACTGAAAGTAGCAGTATCGACAGGATTTGTTGTGTTCGACTGCTGAATAAGTATTGTCCAGCCCTACATTGACCGATCAGTCAAACTAGCATTCTTTTCGGGGCAGTAAATGTCTGTCTCTCTCCCCATCTGCACTCTCTCAAACAGTTGGAATGAAACTGTCCATCTTTAACATCATATCCTTCAGGGTTTTGAGATGACCTGGTACCATCAGTACTGTACTTAAATCGTTATTGTCAATTTTCAGGTCCTTCCTTAACTCTGATATTTCCATACATTCCATTAAATAGTGGTAAACTGTACCCATTTCCCCACAAAGGCATTTATTTTCTTGCGTTCTTCCAAATCTTTGGAAATAGGCAGAAAGTCTCTCATTTCCAGATATTATTTGGATTGGCCTGTGATTACTGGGAGGATAAAAAAACTGAATACTAACAACTCAAAATATTTATTTACTGCGATAAACCCTTTATTACTATTCAAAACTCTTTATTTACTACAAATACAATTTACACGATATTGTAGTTAGTGCTTTAGTTATACGTATATTCAAATGAAAGTACCGTTAGTGTTAGTAACGTTAGATACAGTTCAGTTTAGTTTAGTTATATTAACGTCCCGTTTTAAAGCAACACGAGGTCTATTTGGGGACAGATCTCGTCATTTTGAACCATGGTCAGATGACGAGGACGACACCTGAACTGGCATCTCCCTCTCCACGCCACGCCACATCAGCGGGAGGGCATTTGGCCTGACAGATTTAACGTGCAAGAGACCCCCTCACACGACGGTTCTTCGGTGGAATCGAGTCTCGAACATGAAGCCCTTCGGTTCCGAAGCCAAGACCTTGCCACCAGGCCACCGCGGCCCTAGATACTGTTCAGAGATGGTATCTTTGAATTGTGCCATTGTTTACAGCCTTTCCTTTCATTATTAATAGCTCTCCAGGGAATCAATAATATAATTTTCCACTGCCAACAGTTACTCTAGGGGAGGGATTCCTATTACTTTGTTCTACATCTGGGATGACGAGCGTTTATGGATCAACGTTCCATTAAAAAAAAAAATCTCTAATGTGGTACAGACGTGTCGTCCAATAATTTTGGTCTCTGATTAATGGGAAGATGAAATTAATAAATCCAAAACTCTTTATTTACAACGAATAATTACATTTTGCACTGCATAGTAGTAGCTGTTTTAGTTATACGTATAATTCAAACTAAAGCAACATTAGTGTGACTTCTGTTGCTGCAGATTAGACGACAAATAACTTGTATTAGGATTTCGAGATGTTACTTTTATCAGAATGCACGTTGAATGGGAGTCATCTGCCAAACGGTTTCTGAGCGAGTCTTTCATGCTATTCCTCTCTGAAAATCTCGCAGCCATAAGCAGGTGAAGAAAGCAAAATAGCATGAGAAGCTTCTCTAGACCATTAAAAGTGTCTGGAATCTAATTCCATGTTTCCTAAATTTCGTTACTGACATTTTTACAGTATTGCTTGTTAATCTTTCTGTTTCAATCCATTCCAATTTCCTCCTTGTTTCATGTAGGTATTCCAGGCAATGAGTTAGCTGACGCGGTAGGGAAATCAGCTACCATTCTTTTAAATGACCCTGTTCCTTTTAACGACATCAAGGGACATATAAAAACCACTCTAAATTTGGAATGGCAAAAAGAATGGAGCTTCCTTCTATCAAATATTCCATCGAGTGTTGGAATATTTTAAATAGTAGAAAATTGGATAGAATTATTACCCGTTTAAGAATCGGCCACATTAGACTGACACACAGGCATTTGTTGTTGGGGAAGCCCAACCCTCAATGTACTTTATGTCGATGCTTTTTGACAGTTCGGCACATTCTGATAGAATGCGCCCGTTTTGATTCTTAACGAACTCAGTGTTTTCATTCCTCTCATTTTGTTTTAAAAGATTTCCTTCATAAAGTGTCTCATCCTCAACTTTTTACTTTTGAAAAAAATGATTGGTTTCTTTTACCTTATTCAAGTATTTCTCATTTTTTTTAATGCTTAAAATCTCTATAACAGTTTATTTATGCATATATTTATTAATCTTGAATGGAATATTAAAGCAGAGACTTTGATTAAGCTTTTAAAACATGACCTCGAGACTTTTTATGAACTACATGTTCGCATAAACCTCGTGGATGGCGCTGCACAATCAGAAATAGTTTTTAGGGAGAGTAGACTCCATCAACTCAACTCAACCCTTGTTTCAATAAATTTTTGAATCCATTTTGAACTAGACTGGAAATCAATCACTTGCATGTCAAATTCTTCAATTGGCTACCAAGTCGAATTGGGATAAGCTCAATTCATCAAATGAAGTCACAGGCAAGCCATTTTGCAAACTGGTGGTGTGCCCAAAATATGATGTCGTGTGCCATCAACGGCACACATGCCGCTGGTTCACCATCTCTGTTCCATAACAAGCAGAAGTGTTTCCAACAGAGGTCTTACTTCGTTTCATCAGTATAAAATGGTGGGTCTTGGGTAGCCCGCGATTTGTAAAGCTAATAACAATAAAACATAGACTTTGACGTAAATCTTACAATATATCTGAGTATATAACATGAGGATATATATTTTTCGCGCTCTTTTGATACCAGTGTGGTTCAAGCAGGAAGAAAATAAATAAACTTACTTGCAACTAAAAACAATTTGTTTTCGAACTTAGAAGCTGTGTGACAACTCGACTCTATATTTATTATAGGCGTGTTCTAAAGATTTGAAATACGCTTTAGCGTTAACTCTGTTAATCTGCGATCGATATTTAGATGTTTAAATTGAGGATTTGAATTGAGTTATTTTAATAAGAACACACTTAAGTGTATGGCAGAAAGAATTGAGTTTCGCTTTAGTCGTTACACACCTTCATTTATTACGGAACAAGAAACGAACAGAATTTCTTGTTTTAAGCCGTTGTATTTACAAGCTATCGTTTTACATGCGTGCGAAAGTACAAACTGCCAGAGGGGCAATTGGTTGTTGAATTTGCTTTCAAATTCGATAAATAAATATAATTTAGATGCTAGATCTGCGCATTAAATTTCATTTACCCATTTCTTTGCAGTTTATAGTAATCGAGATACCCGATTTTCTGAGAATGGACTTCCTGAAAATATGACAGAAATGTACAAAAGTGGTCCAAGGTTATGAGTTATTACGTTCCCACACAATGCCAACAATTTGTTTTAAAAAAATCAGGATGGTATAAGGCGTCGTCGAAACATCAAGATCGAATTTTTTAATGATCCTTTTTCCTGTAATTAGTTAAATTAAAATAAAGTAAAAATATCAGCTAAATAAACTAGAAAGTGAAAAAAAACAATAATAATTTAGTAAAACATTTTCTAATATTTCATTATCTTAGTATGCAAAAAGCAATAGTTCTTGATTCAATTTTATAACTGCTATCATAGAAATTTGTCAATGTTTGGAGACGACGCATCTTTTGAAATCTAATTATCTGCAAAATTTCAATTCAAGCCAGAAAGTTCTTTTGGATGATAGCGTTCGAAGAAAGGCCATTTTCGGAAACTAAAACTCATTATAAAAATATTACCAAGAGCTTCGTTTGTGCGAAGACATGTAAATAAAGATAATAGGATAAAACAATATCCTATTATCTCTATTTACACGTCTGCTCAAATAGGATAAGTAATGATAATATTTTTTTTTATCTCACTTAAAACTGATAAGGCTTCTTTTTTCTGAATATCCTGAAAAATGTTAACTTGACTATTTTACTAACTGAACACGCTTTGTAAATATTCATTGTTATCAATGAAAAGGAACTGAAAGGTAATAAAATCGACGAATTTTAATAAATGCAAAGACTGTGCTTTAATCCATCATGGGATATATGGGATTTAATTTCGGAAGATATATATATCTATCATTAAACGTCAAGTTTCAGAAAAAAGCGAACTACGCATTCGCTCGGCAGAGGGACCTCCGATTTTGCTCCGATTACGAACCTTTAATAGGCAATGTAGTTTCGCCATGAAGCAATTAATTAAGCTTCATCCTTGGTGGCATCTATAGGTGATACTTTTTCCTCTATTGTAAATAACCTGTCCTGTCGTTAATTCTTAATGTCTTTTCCTTATTCTTTATTGCAAATAAATTTCTTTCTTATTCAAAAGCTTCTTTTCCTTCAACCTTTCCAATCAGTGACCCTAGACACTGATCTAAATGTGATTGAATGGGCATTCTGTCCCATCCAATTCCTACATATTATATATATTATATATCAGTTTTGCACTGTTACGCTATCTTTATAATCTATGCAAATAAACAAGCTTGCATTTAGATCCATCCCAATTTAATTTTAATTTCCCGGAATTTAATTTCGGAAATTATATCAAATACCATGAATTCGCCTTTTTCTCTTTTTATAATAGTTATGATTGTTGCACAATCGGTTTAAAAATGTGTAAAAAGGCAGGCAAACATTAAATGAATGAAAAATAAAATGAATGGAATAAAACAAGAGTGGTTTAAATACATGATTACAATGCTCAGTAACGAAAACTGTTTAGTAACATTTTCTAAATTCCTTTTTAAATCTCTACACATGAGCGTAATACTCTTGCATTTAAAAACTTATAAAATATGATTCATTCTTTGGCTGGATTGTCGATATTAATTACTGGGCGAAATGTACGTCATGTGTCTTCATACATTTTCCAATTAATTCTCCAATTTTTGTCTGAAAGTAGGTAATATTATTCAATTGCATTTTTGTTTGTTCTTATTTAATGATCCCAAATCACACGTGTTTACTATTAACTAGCGCTTCAAAAGAAGTCTGATTCTGCAATTCTCCCGCTGGAATCGAAGGGATAAAATTCCTAACGCCCAAGATACTACGTCAAAAAGTACAAAATATTCTCTTTCTTATATCGACTGGTGCCACAAATATCTCTGCTAGAGTTTCTTAGTAAAATCTCTGAGGGGAAAATTTCACTCACTTTCGATCTTGTCTTTTAATATCCGACTCTTTCCGCCTTCGTCCTTATGTATTAATCATACTCTGTAGTGGAAAAATCAGTTGAATTCAATGCTCATTTTGTCGACCACTCATCTGAAAGCTTATCTATATGAACAGAAATGAATGTTTGTCTGTATGTCCCTTTTGCGCTGCCGTACCGCTCATCCGATTCCGATAAAACTTTGAATACTTATTTCTTGCTCTTACGGGAGGGTTAAATATTATTCCTCTTTTATATATCCTGCCATTGCAATGAATGCATTCATTTCCGATCCGAAAATGAATATTATTCTTCCTATCATTCCTATCGATTCCAATTATTTCAAAGGACATTTCCGAAATTATTTTTTCTGCTGCGACGGGTACCAGCTAGTGTTACACACACACACCTAAAGTAGCAAAGCCTAGGAAATCGTTTCGCCTGGAGTTGAAGTAAGGTTACGTAATTTATAATAACAAAATTTGCAGAACTGAAAAAAAAAATGCGTGAATGCTGATAATATTTTACATATTAAAAGTCTACAAGCTCGATTCCATGCGGCTGGCTGAGCATCGACTGACGCCTTTATGAGGCAGAGATCGCAGTGATATCTATCAAAAGTTCATTTCTGAATAAGGAAATCCCCATCAGATATGTTTCAATCCTTTACATTGCCAGCGACTGAATGTAACAAACGCTGAATTCTCTTTCAGCAAATTAAGATTAAATAAAGGATTAACTTCGGTCAAGCATGTGAATATATTGCTTAAGGTAACCAACTACGTTCAAAGGAGAAATTTAGAAAACTATTTTTGGTTTTTAGATGTGTTATCAATTATAAACACTATAAATACAAAAAACATTATTTGAGAATATAATATATTCTGAGAATAAGAAAATGTGTGGTAAATTTTGGTGAAATTTAACCAAAACGGTGAACTCTCTACACAAAATGGTAATGAAACAATCCTATTTCTATTTATACATAAGTTATAGAATACGATGATGAATGAAATGAACCAAAATCTAAGAAACATTTTGAGATGCAAAGAAGTGACGGGTAAAAATATACGTATATATGCATTGTTTCCATCAATCCGCAACTTAATTTTTCTAAAAACGCCTATAAATGAAAAAAGTATTTCACCCACAATAAAACTTTTGGTTCATTTCATTGCCCCTATTATTTAAAACAGGTGCTGAAATTTTCATGTAAATACCTCTATTCGTTTTTGGGGTATCATGTTAATGGTGGATAATTTTTATGAAAATCAAAATGGAAGTGAAAGACAAATTTTAGCTGAAAAATAAATTTTGCTTAAAATTCCTCTGGATAATAGGTTAGACCTTCCTTTTCTAATAAAAAGCAAACTATTTTGGAAAGAGAAATGTCTGAATCTCAAGAAACAACACTTTAAAAAAAAATCGCCAATGTGGTCGAATATCAGTGTTTTTAACGTAGTCGGATACCTTAAACGCTCTTACTATACTATCGGAAAAGAAATCGGAAAAACTGTCATTTTCCTGGAGTCATTAATTGCAAAAACAAAATGAGGCATTATTAAATACACCAGCGGGTGACCGAGCTCCGCTCGGAGAAAACAGGTATCGAAGCTAACTCGAAGATTTAAATTTTCAATTGTGATTTATCAAAACAATACATGCCATAAGAAAATTTGTGAAACCATTGGTGAAAAGATAACCGGTTAAAGTGCACCATTGTAAACTATTCTAAACAAAGTTAGAGTTTGGAAAGGGAACTATTCTATACAAAGGTAAAGTAAAGGTAAAGATTGAAGTGTGTTGAAGTTCAATAGTTTTGACAAATTTATTTAGAAAAACCAAACATATATACATACATAGGAAACATATTATAAACCTATAACAGCATAAACATAAAACTTTATTACGTTAGCACGTTACCGCTTGAAAATTCAAGTAGCCATTATGGCGAACTAATAAAGTTTGAAAATATCCTATCTGTAACTCCGAACTGCTCGACCGTAGCGCTTCAAAACCGGTGCCAATCGATTCCTCGTGGCCAAAAACCCCAGACCCCCAAGTTTACCGGAGTTTATTAATTCCGGGGCGATTTTCGACTTGACAACCATTCCTCGTATTATAGTATTAGATATGCATGTAATGCTCGTTTTCTTTCACCTTGCTAAAGATTTAGGGCCCCAAATGGTTTCTTGCACCCGGGCCCCTGTTTATAGTTACTGTAAAGTTACTGAGTGAGTCAGAAGTAGTGAAGACGTATCAATGGGTAGAAAATAATTATTCATCATTTCAGGTTGGGTATGAAGTGGAAAACATAACAGAAATAATGAGTAGGATTTCGATTTTCTTGTGAAGAATGAATTTATTCATGCAAACCTATTACATTACTCAGTTTCACCTCGACATCATCAGAGCTGGTGCGTGATGAACGTGCAAGCATCACGTGCTCTATAATTTCGACTCCACCCTCCTGGATCTCTCTCAGACATGATTCACCCTGTCCCCTCCCCCTGGACAGAAATGGCGGCTGCACGTTGCACCGAATTCAGTTGGAAATGAAAATAAATCAGTCTCTAATCATGTCAGAACATGATCCTGTTTTCGTTAGGATGCTTTGAATAATTGAAGACAACGAATAATTGAAGTTCGAAATCGTGTAGGCAATAAATTAAGCATAAATGGCAATGTTCATCAACATTTTTAAATCACACATATTTTTTTTACCTGCTTTTACCAGTATTGCATTATTATTAGGTATGCTTCGTCTACCTGCCTTTAATTCCGCCGCATGAAATAGTTTGGAATCATCCAGCATGATATACGGAATAAAAATAATAATAAAGGATCTATAAACTGAAATCTACGATCGCAAATTTCAAGTTATCACATGAGAACATTTTTTAACTTATTATTTGTCTTAATTTATTTAAGTTATTAACCAGTTTAAACCGATTTGAAAAAATCCCGAACATTTCTCTATCTGTAATTTTTTTTAAAACTTTAACTTTCAATTTCTCTGGCTGGCAAACAAAGTTTTGAAGCTCGACCGATTTTGAGATGAAAAAAAAAACCCCATCTTATTCTAAATATCGACACGTGCGTAATTTGCTAGTCTCGTGATCGTTTCAAAACGGTTTAAACTGGTTAATGACTCAAATGAATTAAGACCATTCGTACGAATTCAGAGAAGGAATAGTTTAGAAATCAAGTTCTAACTTTAGTTGGCGATAAGTCGCCAAATACGACAACCTTCTGCAGTATTTTTTTAATTGAAATTATCCCCGAATCAACGATTTTTATCGATTAAACAAACAATATTTTAACTTTTTCGGTTTATTTTTAAAAAACGTTCTGCCAGTTAGGCAATACAACTATGATTTCCAAGGGAAAAACTACAACAGCAGTCGATAGATAATTCAAAAACTACCGTGAAAGTCGACTCCAAAATAAAGTTATATAAGTAGACGATAGATATTTCAAACTTATACTGTGAAAGCCCACTCCAAAATAAAACTACACAAGCGGGCGATAGATAATTCAAAAGCTATACTGTAAAAGCCTACTCCAAAATAAAACTACATAATCAGACGATTGACATTTCAAAAGCTATACTGTGAAAGTTCAAAATAAAATTTTAAAAAAAAAAAGAGAATAAATAGTCAATTTATTACGTTTCCATTTTGAGGCTCCAAAAAACTCAAGTGAAAACAATATCATTTTCTCACATGATAATAAATGTAAAATTACTATGAGCGATGAAGAAAAGGGTTTTTCTCGGAGTCACCATCTTTTGTTTCCGTCATTGCGGAAAACGGAGTTTCCTGCCTGAATACATTCTATTTACTCAACTCATTTTATATGCACAGCGTCATCGGATTTGCCAAATGATCGCAAACGGCGACTCCACCCTCCTGGATCTTTTCCAAACTTAATTCTTCAGACATGGCAGAATGAAAAAACCCTCACATTTCGCTGAATTGGTTCGGATTCCATTGTAAATGAAATTACAGACTAAGAATGAAACGGCAGAAAATAAATTGCAACTTTTTACTTTGTTACATACGAAGTGTACTGTAATCTTCATAATATTCTAATTAGAGATCGCACGTTTTAAACCTCCCAGGATTCGGAAAACCTCTTTTTGGTATTATGTCTGTCCATCCCTTTGTGTGTGACAAAGATAACTCAAAACCACTTTGAGTTAGACGGATGGGGTCTTCACACTTAATTGTAAATTTCTATCAAATTTTGAGCACAATTTATTCAAAGGGAGTTTGTGTTCGAAGTCGTCGGATGTTCGAACATGACACGCTATTAGCTTCATTTTGGCAAGTAGATGTTCACTAAGGAAAACTATTTTTAAATCTGTTTTATGCATACATAAAAATGAATATTTGTATGTCTTTTGTGCCTTCCTAAACCGTTCGTCTGATGGCGATGAAACTGGGTCAGCTTATTGCTTGCACTTAGGGGACGGTTATAGCGATAGAACAATTACCTATGATTAAAAAAATCGAATCCCAACCACATCGATTGACCAAGGATTCATCTCCAAATCACCAGATGACAATAGATCCTGTAGAAATGCAAAATCAAAGTGAAAGCTTAACATTTTATAGCTATCGTAAGCAAATGTCATGTCAGTCATTCTCAGAGTTCAAGATTTTATTTCAGATGATGCGAGAAAGTTTTGGTTAGACCGACCCCGGGGGTTTTGAATTTTGCAGTAACTTCTGAAAATATTACAGTATAAATAATTTTGCACCATTTTAGTTTTCAAAAATTATCTTTTCAACTATATTAACGATTTTATGGTATAAATATATATTCAACGTTTAATCAGTTTTTTAAAATATTTTAATCACATTTCCTAAAATTAAACTTGAGAATTCTGAACGAATAATAAATGAACCACGAGATACAATAAATGGTTTCTTTCATTACTTTTCTGAAAGAACACCAAGTATTACAATTCTAAAAGAAAACACAAATCCAACATACAAATTTTGAAAAAAATCGGAAGTTTTTCTGTCCAATTTTGAAGGAAAATTGGATTTTTTAGAAAATATTTATGTTTTTTAGATATATTGTTAATAATAAACACTACTAATTCAAAAAAATAATTTGAAAATATAACATATTTTGAGAAATGGGTAAATTTGTTGTAATTTTTAGTGAAACTTAACTAAAACGATTAACATTTACACAAAATTTTAATGCAGCAATCCTAATTTTCTTTGTACACAAGTTATAGAACATAATAATAATGAAATGAACCAAAATCTAAGAAGCATTTTGAGATGCAAAGAAGTGATTGATAAAAATTTGGGGCATTTATACATTACCATAAATTTACAGCTTAATGTTTCTAGAAATATATATAAATGGAAAAGTATTTCACCAACAATAGAAATTTTGGTTTATTTCATTGTCCACATTATTTAAAACGCAAACTGAAAATTTTTATGTGAATACCTCTATTAGTTTTGATAATATGTTAACGGAGGAGAATTTTTATAAAAATTTAATTTTCCAGAAAATTGAAGACACATTTCTGTTGAAAAATAGGTGACCCTGAATGACAGGTGAGGCCTTCCTTTTCTTAGAAAAGATGAACTGTTTTGGGAAGAGAAATGTCCAAACTACAAGAAAGAATAATATGAATAATAAACTCGCCAATGGGGTCAATAATCAGTGTTTTGAACGGATACCTTCCTTTTTTCTCCCAAGCATTATTGATGCTTTCCTGCCTGACGTCATTTCTTTGAGAATAAACAGCAACCGAAACAAAATCCTTAGCAGTAACGCGTTCACCCATACAACGAAACTTATTTCACACCGATGAAATCATTAGCATGAAACAATGTTGCATTTCGTTTTTGTAGTTTCGTTGTTGTTTGACATCGAATGACATCATTTTTCATATTCAAATCTAGATTTCAATTGAATTAAGGTATCCGACTACGTTAAAAAACCGGTATTCGACCACATTGGTGATTTTTTTTTTTAAAAAGCGTTATTTCTTGTAATTTAGACTTTTCTCAATCAAAAATGGTTTGTTTTTTCTTAGAAAAGTAAGGTCAAACGTATTATACAGAGGAATTTTTTTTTAAATTATTTTTCAGCTAAAATTTGTCTTTAACTTCAATTTTAATTTTCATAAAAATTATCCACCGTTAACATGATATCTGAAAAAATAATAGAGGTATTTACATAAAAATTTCGGCGTATGTTTTAAATAATATGGGCAATGAAATGAACCAAAAGTTTTATTGTGGGTGAAATACTTTTTCATTTATAGGTGTTTTTAGAAAAATAAAGCTGTGAATTTATGGAAAAAATGCATATATACGTATATTTTTACCTGTAACTTCTTTGCAGCTCAAATTTTTTCTTAGATTTTGGTTCATTTCATTCATCATTGTATTCTATGACTTGTGTACAAAGAAAAATAGGATTGTTGCATTACAGTTTATAATTGATAATACATCTAAAAACCAAAAATAATTTTTAAAAAATCGAATTTTTCAAAATTTTTCCTTCGAACGTAGTCGGTTACCTTAATAGATAATTAAAAAACGAATTACTCGGACATGCTGAAGTATCTCGAGTCTCCATTTTGTGTTCAAATGGATATATATATAAAAATAAATACCCAAATAAAAGATGGTTTTAACTGGAAGATTCACAATTCAATGGAGTTCAATTCATTAAAATCAATTCAATTATTTGAAAATTAATAAAATCAGTTCATTAAGTGATTCTCAGTTCAATTAATTTAATGGATAATTAAAAAAAAATGAACTACTCGGACATGCTGAAGTATCTCGAGTCTCCATTTTGTGTTCAAATGGATTGAAAAAAATAAATAAATACCCAAATAAAAGACGGTTTTAACTGGAAGATTCACAGTTCAGTCGAGTTCAATTAATTAAAATCAGTTCAATTATTAAATAAAATCAGTTCAACCAGTGATTCGCAGTTCAATTAATATAAATTTCAAAATCTCTTTTTACATTTTTAAAATAGATCAAAATCTTCTTAAAATTTAGTTATTTTGGTGTCATACGAGACGTAGAAAATCCAACTTTTGAATAATGCAATTTTGTACAGTGATAAAATGTTTTTCCTAAATTATGTCAAGAAACAAATTTAAAAAATTGCCATTTTTGTCATCTGCAACAATCCTCAATTTTAAAAAAGAGCGCAAAAAATGTAACAATTAGATAGTGATGCTTACATTTACTTTATACATACATGATTTAAAACTCTCTTGAGATACATTTTCTATAGATCGCCAATACATGCACCCATTTGCCCCATAAACCAGAAAGCTCCAACTTTTTTTTGGTTTGTTTTGGTGTAGGTCTAAATTATTTGGCGACTTTTCGCTTGCGTTTCGACTTAACCAAAAAGTACCTCGCTTTGAATCAGAATTATTTTCCCTTCTTCCATTAAATGAAAATTTCTTTCAGTTCAATGAACCTAAAATCGGTCAACTGAGAGGATCCTTTTCTTCTCGTTGTTACAGTGACATCGCTCTGTTCAGTGGTGAAATCAAGCCGACGCTATTCTTGCAGTATTGGAATACGCTGTTTAAAGACAACGAAAGTAGATCGTGCATGCCGTAGCGTTATTACGTGTTGCTCGTCTAGACCGTTTATTTAAATCAGAGTTTCCCAAACTTTTTTTGTGTCGTAGACCCCTTGCCATGTTTTTCCGTATTGAATAGACCCCCTACTTACCTGATATTGATTTCCTGTAAATTTCTAACTGTAGTGAAGTTTACTGTTAAAAACTTAAAGTAAAAACACATGTTAATTTATACATTTATTAATTGAATTTAAATTTATACTACTCAAAATAAAATTTCGTATCTGTTATGTAAAATCTATGTAACATGAAATAAACTAACATAAGCAAAAAGTCAATATTTTTAATGAGAAGGATGAGCCTGATGCTTTAACAATAAATTATCAACATTTGGCGTCAATTTTGTAAGGATCAATCTTAAATCTCCTCGGCTAATGATGTCCAGTCTGTTTCTTTTATTCGTTAAGAGATTAGTAACAGCGCTAAGCCCCTTTTCCACTAGGTATGACGATGGAAAGGAGATTAAAAATTTCCTCGCTATATTCCATAATACGGGATAAGTAACGGGTATGTTGCAAAGAAGCCAGAATTGCTGATATCCGTTTTTAAACTGAACCTTCGTTTGTACTTAGTTCTGTCAGTTCCTCCAGTCATTTCATGGACCCCCAAATTTTTTTTCGCTGACGTAGACCCCTTGCAGGTTGCCATAGACCCCTAGGGGTCGATATAGACCACTTTGGGAATCACTGATTTAAATTAAGATCGAGAAAAGCATTTCAGTTCTTTTTCACTCCAACTTTCTGGCTCGCGTGCACCCTCAGAAACATCCGACGTCTCACGAATGGAGCTGGAGTGGATCCTAAACCCACTAATAAGCTGAAATTCAGACATTATCCCTTTGATTTTTCCAATCTGTTCGTTTCCGTGTAAGTTACTTATTATGTGCGGAGAAAAATTATTATTCTTAAAAGAGTTGTAAGAAAACTGTGACGTAGTCAATACGCGGCGCTGTACCAAGTGAAAAAATGTACATATGTTTCTTCCACAAAATCAGAATACAGAGAGATAATTTTGCAGCTGATTGTGGAAAAAAAGTCTTGCTTATTTAAACAAAGCAGCATTTTTATTATATTTCATAGTAAAACTATTTTAACTATTTTCTATTTTCTGATCTTTAGTTTGCTATTCAGTGGCATTAATAATTTTCTCGAGAAATCAAACGCTTTTCAAATTTATCACCAAAGTATATATACACCATATAATATATTCTCCTGTCCACCAAAGTATACTGTCCACCAATATATACACCAAAGTATATATTCACCATACAATTGTTTGGGAACAAATATTATGAAACTAGAGACATCATATTAAGAGGCGTCACGAAATTTACTTCAAACGAAAAGGTCTCTTCCACAAACAAAATTTTACAGAATGTGTTGTTCCACAATAATCCGTTTCCTTTCCATCGAGCATTAGCTGAGACTGAAATGTGTTTTGTATACTTGGATTATCGCCTTCGTTTATTTCTGTAAAATGAAGAAAAGTTCCTGTACCTGCATTTCAGTTGAACATTCAGACCGTAGTTTATGCTTGATAATTTCCGTAATACAACAATAGAAAAAAGACGATTACTTCACTAGTAGGTTTTATAGCACTTTTAATCTAAGCATAAAAGCCGCTGTGGACTAATGGTGAAATCTCGGCTTCAAAACCTGTGGGTCTCAGGTTCGAGACTCCACTGAAGAACCGTCGTGTAAGCGGGTCTGGTGCACGTTAAATACGTGATGGCCCAAACGTCTTCCCGCTGGTGTGGTGTGGAAATTTGAAGAGGAAGTAGCAACTCAGGTGCCGTCTTCGTTATCTGACTGCGGTACAAAATGACGAGGTCCACCCCAAAATAGCTCTAGCATTGCTTTAAAGTGGGAAGTTCATGTAACTAAACTAGTTGTTTTTGGCACAAAATCCAAGATGTTGACTATGCTGTGCCAACCAGTGGGATGCAATGAAAGCAATATGAGAGCATAAAAGTTTAATGCGATGGGTTATAAATGATGCATCTTAAGAAAATAAACATATTTTAAATGAGGGAATAAAACTTTAAGTATTTAAAAAAAATTAAAAGATCAATATGAAGGATTTTGCCAAGTAAATTTGATAAAGAAACTGAAGACGTTTTAAAAAACTGCAAGCGATGAACATTGAGACCTGAACATTAAGGCAAAACATGGTTTAGGTTTAGTTGTATGAACGCCTCGTTGTACAGCAACAATACGGCTATTTTGGATACGAACCTCTTAATTTTGAAAAGCGATCAGATGAAGAGGGCTTCATCTGATCTGACACACCCCGTCCACACCTCACCACACTAGCGACAGGACGATTGGCTCCGATTGATTTCACGTGCAACATACCCCCCTTGCACGACGGTTCTTCGGTGGAATCAAGTCTCGAACCTGAAATCCTCAGGTTCCGAAACCACCAGGCCACTGCGGCCCCGACAAAATACAGAGAAAAGACATTTGACAGCTGCATTATGATCAGATTGATGACTGTTCTCCAAGTAAAAGATGAAGCAAAGTGAGTCTTGTATGACTATTGCTTAAGCGTATCATAAAGGTATCAGTATGACTATTTGCATTGTGGTAGCGAGTAAAGGTGGAGATTAAATTCCGCCAAGGATGGCGACCTTCCGATCTGCAGTCGCGTAGCATATCCGCTATACAAAAGTGATCACCGATGAAATAAGTTACTGGCTTATTAAGATACCACTACATTATTTCACAGACGTCAGGGGGATACCTCGTCATTGAGAACGAGATGCTTCCGGCCTGGTGGTTGAATCTCCCCAACTTGGTGGGTACACAAAAGGTAGGAGATCTGGCTCCTCCTATCGATGACGAGATGTACTTCCTACGCGGTGGATTGTACCGTGGTCAGTGATGGCCCTTAGGACCAGTGGTACTGTTGAGGCTGTCCATTCATCCCGTTTTCTTTATCAGTGTGCCTTTGGGAGGGTTGGAGAGTCAGTAGTATGACTTATACAATATTTCACCCATCTAATTCTATGCTTTTGAGTCATTTTTGTTGTAGATAAAGATGAACAGGCAGAAAAAAATCCCGAAAATGTATTTTTGAATTCGGATAACCTTAAAATGCGGAGACGAGTCAACATCGCGATTTCGAATTCCACGACGATTACGATACTGTCTCTACACTGCGCTTTGGAGAAGGTAAAAATGGATTATCTGGTCTTCGGAGGAAAGAGTGATTCTTTTCTCTCGCGCAATTCGCTGACATAAAAATAAACACCACGCTCTTTTGTGTGACCAAATATGGCATTACAATTTTTTTTCCCTCTGAGGGAGCAGTCACTTTTGAGGTTATTAGACAGAAACTTTCGATGAGGAGATTTGCATTAAAAACAAGCTAATGCGTGGTTAAATGCAAATATATTTCTAATTTAAAAGCGCATAGGAAAGCAAGATACTCATCTTTAGTAGAGAAAAGGTGGAGCTTGGTGCTTTGAAAAAAAGTTGGTGATTTTCAAAAAAGCATTTTTTCACAACCATGTCTAATACGCATATCTATTGTGTTCAATTTGAGTACCAAATTTTTCAGGCATCTATGTGAAACGCCCCAAAATAAGATTCGAAGAGTTGGTGCTAAAACATGTCTAAAAGTTTCGAAGTCAGAACAACTGAATTATTAAAGAAAAAAACTAATGAAAATTAGCCGAGATTAATACGCTCAATTAATATATTTCGCTACATCTTCATCTATTTCATTTACTTTTGGCTACATTATTTTATCTCTATAAATTAAAATGAATCTTTGTCTGTATGCCTCTTATGTGCTGCCGTATCGCTCATCTGATTCCGATAAAACTTCGACATCATATTTCTTTGAATTTAAGCGAAGGTTATAAGCATAATATAATCATCTAAAGTATAAAAAATATTTTCAGATCTATTACCCATGAATTGACCGCCAAATAACTAGCCAAGGGAACACAGCAGATTCAGTAAAGATGCTACATTCAAGGTAGGCGTTCATATTTTAGAGCTATTGTACATGTGGGTTGGCAACAGGAGTTCTTGCAGGTCAAGTGCATTCTACTTTTGGCGTTGGCAACAGGTGGAAATTATAATTTTCATTATAGAATAACGGGCTGATGGAACTCTGCAAATGTTATCATTTTCCTGTTTAATTTTGCTGCAGTTGAAACTTTGAGTTTAGTAAATCATTAATGTATATTCAATTATTTCATCAAGTATTTAAAGTGCATTAGGAATTATTCATTAAATATTAATTTTTTTAATGGATGAAGTTGTGTGTTATTATTCTCCATCGCTAAATACGTAATTGCAATGTCTTTCTCTGAGGTCACAGTTTTATGAGAGAGTGTGCGAGAAAGTTTGAGGCTAGAGGTAAGAAATTTTAATTAAACTTTAAAGAAAATTTTAACAGTAACTTCCGAAAATATTATAGTACAAATCATTTTGCACCATCTCAGTTTTCAAAATTTTATCTTTTCTACTATATGAAAAATTTCATGGTATAAATATATTTCCTGTGTTCAATCAGTTTTAAAAGAAAATATTTTAATCAAATTTTTTAACATAAAACTTGAGAATACTGAACGAATATGAAAAGGATCACGAGATACAATGAATAGTTTTTTTTGTAACCATTCTGAAAGAACACTAAGTTTCGCAATTCTAAAAAAATACCCAAATCATATATATAAAAATTAAAATTTGTTTGTTCGTATTTTATATACTGTCGTACCATTCATCCTGTTTCGATAAAGCATTGCCAAATTATTGAGTGACTTCTTAATATTTTTTTCAGCGGCAACAACAGGCCGAGTACGAGCTAGTTGTAGTGTAAATTAGAACATTTTCTTTCGAAATAACAAAGCAAATATTTTCTTTCTTAATTCATTTTCTGCAAGTTCCGTAAAAGCTGCTTAAACTGTCATAAAAATGGATCGAAGAATGCATTTCTCTGATCCTCTGTCTGCAAAGGGAAGCAACTTTGCAGACAGAGGATCTGTAAATATGATTTTGTGGAACTTTTCGAAGAATCACTTGGTACAGTACCGCGTAACAACTCAGCCACAGTTTATTGTTGTAGAGTTTTACTTTGAAATATAATAAAAATGCAACTTTTTTTTAAATATGCAATTTTTTTTTCACAATCAGTTGGATTTTATAATTTCTAAAATGTTTATCCCATGTCCGCGACAGTTAAGGAAATAGACAGACAAGTAGCCTTTTTATGGGATGCAGTTATCTTAAAGGAAAATATCCGCAGAAGTCGTTTGTTGCGTTTCATTTCATTATACTATCGTCCCTCTTTTCAAAGCAAAACAAGGGCTACTTTGGGACGGACCTCGTCAGTTTGAACATTGGGCAGATGAAGAGGACGACACCTGAACTGGCATCTCTTCTCCATACGACACCAGTGGGAGGACGTTTGGTCTCGACGGATTTAACTTGCAACAGACCACCTTATAAGGCGGTTATTCGGGAAAATCCGGTCTCGAACCTGAAACCCTCCGATTCTGAAGTCGAGACCTTGCCACCAGATCATTGCGGTCCAAATAGTTGCAGCTAACTTATCAAGTTAAAATAGAACGCTCTGTATTGGTAGTTCATATAGGTTTATCAACTGTAACATACAAATCAATAATTTATTATGGGAAAATTGAGTTAAGGTATGTAAACTGTTACTTTTTAACATAAATTATGTAATCTTCACTGCGAGATGCTTAAAAAAATATAAAGTTGGTTATTAAATAAATACATGATCTGATATTGTTTTTTTATGAAATTAATGTGAATATATTGATTATTTATTTCCAAGTAAAACTTCAAGGATTGAAACCTGGTACAATGCGCATTTGTACCTAGAATCATTTGTTACGTTTCTTAAAAGAACCTTCTGCTAAGTAGAATTTATTATTTTGAAAATGTATACTGATTCCTAAATTAAGTAATTTCTATAACTATGTTTTCGTATCAATTTCATTCTTTTAAACATGTTAAGAACTCGGTATTGATACAATGTAAAAAGGTTTAAGGATATAGGTTTATATTTACGGGTATCGAATCTGAAACTCTACGGCTCACAGGCCGAGACCATACCAACAGGCCACCGCGGCTCAAATGTGATGGTCGTGTGTGATGTCCAAATAGACCCCCACATTAATACTTTGATGCCAGTGAGTGTTCCGCATCCAATAAATCATGCTTAGAAAAGGCGAAATGTATCGCTGCATCTTACGCCATGAGTTACACTTGCCATCGGAGATATGAAGGAGCAGATATCAAAGAAGTCAAAAGTACTGTCAAGCCTTTGAGCCGATAGAAAAGAATAAAGTTATTTAATTACAAAACATGCGTATTTACAGGGTAAATGTCTGTTAACTGATTACTTGTGTACGTTCGGTATGACGGATGATTTCTTTATTTTTTCCATCTACGAAATTGCATCATATATATGTTTGCCATATGATATGACTATTTGCTAATACGGAGTTTTCGGTAGTTTATGTGTGTAAACCAATGTGATCTGGAGGAATACTCGGACAATTTAATAAAATTTTATACCGATTTCATTCGTCCAGCTCTTTGTGAACGCAATCACTCAAAAAACGCAAACATACAAATATGATTTAGAGAACTGAGACAGTGAGGCAATTTCAACATTGAAATTTTTGACAATCACAATGCTTTCTGTTTGAGTATTCTTAACCTTTGCATTTAAATTATTCGACTACGTTTGAAGGAATCTGTTTGATTTTTTTAAAAAAACTATTTGTGATTTTTAGATGCATTGTCAATTATAAACATTATAAATACAAAAAGTTATTTTAAAATATAATTCGAGAAATAGGAAAATTTGTAGGAAATTTTTGTAAAAACCTCTAAATGAGAAAGTATTTCCCCAACAATAAAACTCTGGGTTCATTTCGTTGCCCATATAATCTAAAATACGAGCTGAAATTTCTATGTAAATACCTCTATGAGTTTATGAAATATTCTGTTAAAATTGGAGAATTTTTATGAAAATTGACAGTTTGAGGAAGTGAAAGACACATCTTAGCTGAAAAAATAGGTGACCCTGGATGATAGGTCAGGTCTTCATTTTCATAGAAAAGACACACTGTTTTGATAGAAAAAACAATTACAAGAAATAATAACAAGAACTACAAAAAACAATAATAATTCACCATTGTGTTCACCACAGTGTTTTTAATTTAGTAGGATACCTTAAAAGAAAGGGAAACAGAAAAGCTTTATTTTTGATTTATATAAAAAAGTTAATTTACTTAGACTATTTAAACATGGTGAGCAAGTACTACCGTCAAAGAGTTTGCACACACGTGCCTTCATTTCTCTCACGCACTCAGAGAAATATATATTGTAGATGGATATGCGCTTAATACTAAGAGAGATTCATTTTAGTTCACTTCAATCTTCCTCCGGAGGCAGGCAGCATATTTGCAAGCAGCGTAGGTAAGCAGAAGTGACGGAAAAAGGTAGAAATTGATTTTTCCTCTTTATATAGCATATTTTAATAGGAAAAATCTTGTTTACAGTGCAATATATGATTAAGATTCTTATGGGGATTTCTGAACATGTGACTTTCAAAGCAGGGGAAACACAGGGATCTTTTTACAAAACTATTTGTTTAGGTCAGTCACTTTTATCCATTACTCTCACTGTGGGAATCTCTGACAAAAAAATTTACAAAGCATTTCTTGAGTTCATTAAGTAGTCAGGAAATAAAGGAATATTTTTAGAATGACTTTGATAAGATTTAAATTAAGATAAAACTTTAGAAAATAATTTGGATTTAATTTAAATGCTAAAATACTATTAGATACATACATATAAACACATATGGACGAAGATCCCACTTATGTAAGGAAACGCATAATATATACATTTAAATGTAGAAAATGCCACTAACGAAAAGCCAGCTGTGCCTGCTTGCAACAGTTTCACATCAACAATTTGGCCGATGTATTTACAGTAAATGGAGCTCAAGTGTGCTTCCCCACAATACATTTGGTTTGGGGCATATTGCGCCATCTATGTTCAGTGTTTATTTTAACCACATGAATAAGTATACCGAGAATAAAAAAATAATCAAGTAAAATCAAAAATAACATATCATAAAATCGCATAAATATATATGCATGCATGATATATTTCTTTAGAATCTTTAGAGAAACTGGAAAAACATAGATTTTACTCTATCTACTGTTAGAATAAATAAAATGATAATTCTTATATCTTTAACAAGCTTATAAAGGTCAATGGCTTACAAGTTCAGTGATGTTCAGATAATCAGGGCTCCATTTTATTATCAGCTTCAATTAGAATTTTCGAAGCCAGCAAAGTTATTTTTAATTGAATGTTTCTGAGACGCAATCATACTGAATTTTGACGATAATATTTGGTCTATCTTACTTCACGTGATCATTGTTTGGTTTATGTTTTGCGATACAAGCATCAATATCTATTCGGCAAACAAAGCAACTTCAATGTATTCATTTGTATCAAAGATAGCGAGATAATATGATGATTCTTCACGCCTCTTTTGCTACGTCGCTTTAGCTGCTATCTGTTGTTGTTTTTCTTGCTTAACTCATCAAATGTAAACAGCAGTTTGGAAACAAAGAGCTGCGTTTAGAATCACAAAGACATAAAAAAGATAATCTAGAAACAATTCGAAAGAACTTCCCTATGATACAATTTTTTGTATCATGTTTATTACAATAACCTGTAATAGGCATAATAGATAAAAAGAGATTAATATGATTAGTTTAATAATAATATAACATTAATTTCGTATCTAATGAATAAACAAATGCTACTAAATACATATAATTTGATTCTAGACCAAAAGGAATTCGAGAATTTCTCTACTTTTTTAAAAATGAAAACATTAATAGTTTCTTATATTTAAGTAGTTAGGCAGGAGCAATTTTTTTTAAGTTAGAGAAAATTGTTATCAGGATCTTTCGTAGTTTTGACAGTAGTCAGATATTTATATTTCGTTACTAAAAGGGTTTAAATATTTTTTAAAGAAAGAAACGGCTGAAAAATGCGTATTTCAGTGCTTTTTTTGGTACTGAACCGAGATCTTCCGAATTTTGAAGGATATAATTTAAAAGTAAGCCTTTTGGAGAGAAATTTTTTAAATTTTAATGTGAAATCAAAAAAAAAATTTTGGCTTTTGATTGTCGATATTTTTTAAAAGTTATTATTTCATAAAAATAATTGTTACACCATTTTAAGATTGAAACCATAATTTTTTTCACTGACCCAGTCTAGTTATACCATTTATTTTTTTACACAAAAAAATTTTAAAATGAATTATTTTTATTGTATAAGAACCTTATTTTTTTCTACATATATTTGATTTTGTGCTTTTTTAAATTTAAAGCCAAGAAAACAGAATTTGAATAATTTTTTTTCATATATCGTATAAGTCACATTATTTTGTGAAATGAATGAATCGGAGATGATAATTATAGTTGGTTATATATTCGGTAAGATTGTGGGTGTTTTCTTTCGCATGGCATGTCCTAATTCAGTGGGAAGCCAGACGGGATTCAAATTGATTATTTCGTGAGAAGTGTAAAAAAGTAAAGCTGGTGCCTTCGGGAATAATTATTTCATTCTTATTCAATGGACAAATACATTGAGTCATTTGCTTTACAATAAATAGGTAAAACACTTCTAAAAAAACAGGCTTTAATTGTCCATTACTATTTAAACACCTGGCCTGGTTGGTAGAGCATCAGTCTCGCAACCGAAAGGTATCAAGTTCTGTCCTCGTCTCGGCAAAAGACAGACGTGTTGGCTGATGGCAGTTGGGGCAAGTTCAATAAGTCCTCCATGTTCCCATCACAAATGATACCACTGGGGGTACTAAGTCGGTCTCTGATTTGGATCTCAATTCTGACTTGCTGATGGATGAATGGATGAGTTCGACCGCCCCCTCAAAAGGGCTGTGTCGTGTGTGTTCGAGCAAAGTCGTCATTTCACCTGAGTGGCGCTCGTTCACAACAAAAGGTGCCTACTTTCTGCATTCATTCGAAATAGCTCTGCTCATTCGGGCTTGGTAGGACCAAGTGGCATTAGACCCGTCAACTATTCATTTAAACTCTAAAATTACTTTAATCAGTGGTTGAATTATGCTCAGGCGATGCAATTATCTATACTCCCAGCTAGCGATGTAACCATAAAAGTTGGTTCATAAAATACATACATATTATATATATACCACTTTCAAAATTTGTTTTCCTTGAATTTGAGCTTATGTCTTTTTTTTTTGTAAATCCTTTTTAACTATAACAAAAAGAGAATATTTTTTATAAAAGTAAAAATAAAATTTACGATCACAAATTTCGAGTTATTATGCAAGAACATTATTTTTAAATTATCATTTGTCTTAATTAAGTCATTAAACAGCTTAAATAGGTTTAAAACAATCACTAGGTTTCTCTATCGATCCCTATCCCTCTCTCTCTTTATTATATATGCCATTTCTAAAAGAAACTATTTACCAATAAATTCTTAAATATCATAATTTATTCAGAATTTTCTTGAAGATAATGTTTTTGTAACTGCAAAGTGCTATTTTCTAATTTCTAAGTTCATCAAATAATTTCATAACGGATGAATCTTAGAACAGGAGTCAAATCCTTCAATGTTTCTCGCTTAAGAATGAACGAAGTGACATTTATCCATTGGGGGAAAGAGAAAATGCTTTTATCGAAACTGTTATTAGACGCGAGGGATTGTTTTTCGAACGTATTATAAAAATTAAATTAGTTCATTTCCTCCGAAAAAATGACATTCCATGAAAATAACAGCTATGATGTCATAGTTCAACTTTTAAAAACGCATCTGCTGTCAACGATTCATTCGTAATAATACTGCAATACTGGTAAAAGCAGGTAAAAAAAATATGTGCTACTAAAAGGTGTTGATGAAGATTGCCATTTATGCTTTATTCATTGCCAACGCGATTTCGAGCTTCAATTATTCAAAATTTCCTATTGAAAACAGCATCATGTTCTCACACGATAAAAAACGACAACAAGTCATCCTATTAAGGGATGCTGATTGAGAAATGTGCGTGGTATAGAAGAATAACATATATTAAACCCCCCAATAATGTTCTTAATGAACGCATATAAAGTTTTCTTAAGGCTTAAAAACATCAGGCGTACCGGATCAATTCCTAATTTCTCTCCATTTTTGCCTATATTATATGCATATATATTTCATGCTATGAAACAAAAACTCCGAGATGTTAAGGCTATTATAATGTTTATTATAACATTTGATTCTCTTCTGAGAGAGAGCGTTGGGTTGTGATCAGGCTGCTTCGGAATATTTTTTTAATCTTATATTGGGATATATATATAGATAAATTTTTGCTAATTTAGAAATTGTGATCCAAAAGTAAATCAGTGAAATATTAGCAATGGAGTTTATGCCTGTAGACAATTTCAGGTATAGAAATTCAGTGTAGCTAAATTTACCAGATCTACGTTAATTGGAGGGAAAAATCTCCTTTGAAGCGTTTCTTACGCTTCGCTACTTCAGAAATGAAGGACAGCGCACGTGTCAAGATAAAAGTTGTCTACAGCATTTTTCGTTGATTACTTCAAAATGCTATTTAATCTTAAAACATTCTCGGTCTGAACTCGAAGTATTACATCGAATTTGAAATGCAATCCGACCGAATGCTAAGGCAAGGTTGATATTAGAATGCAGTCATCTTAAGCATCAGAAAACTGCCAACTCTTATTAACTAAATATGAATATATATTTAAATGAAAAACTTTTCTAAACAGTTTCATTCTCATATGTAGGAGTAGTTCATTATTTCTTGTATTCAAACTTCCTTATTTCAGAAAGGCAATCATTTTATCATTTTATTATGACTAATGTTGGGACAGTCAAGATTGAATTCCGCTCTTGAAAGATATGGATTCACGATATATGTGTAATGATTTAAAGTTTTAGATGCAGATGGCAGACATTGAAGAAGAGCTTTCATTTTTAAAGTTCACTTTATTCTTCCTTGGGAAGCAGGCAGCTTATTTATAAGCAGCGCGGGCAAGCAAATGTGACGAAAAAAAGGACAATTTCCCCCCTTGTTATACAGCGTATTTTGATGGGAAAAATATTGTTTATAGTGCCAATATATGATTAATATTCTCATTGGGATTTCTGAACATGTGACTTTCAAAGCAGGGGAACACACAGGGATCTTTTTATAAAACTATTTGTTTAGATCAGCCACTTTTATCCATCACTCTCACCATGAGATTCGATAAAGGCCTTATCACACGGTGAAATTTCGTCAGCACTTTTCCCTTTCTACCCTCAAAAACCGGTCAAACAAGTTTCATAATCGACAACTTTTCTAATCAGCTAGAAAATGTCGGAAATATTTTCCGCAAATGAAATTCAACCAATTATGTGAAACTTTAAAGTGACGTCACTTTCGTTGTCGTTTACTGACGGAAAGTGCCGCCGATATTTTGTCGTGTGATAAGGCTTTAAGTAAACATTTTGACAAAGCATTTTTTGAATTCATTTAGTAGATAACATGGAATCGGATCAGGAAATAAGAGAAGATTTTTAGAATGAAACTACTATGGGCTAAATTAAGATAAAAATTAAGAAATTCAGCTTAAGTTAACTTTTAAAATATCACACACACACACACACACACACACACACACACACACACACACACACACACACACACACACACACACACACACACTCTATGTATGTGTGTGTTTATACAACAGATTAATAAAGAAGCTAACATAAAACTGTACGGATTTTACTCTGTTCTGATATTTTGTTTGAAAAAAGCTCATTAAGGAAGGAATAAACTTTCTATTTGATTTGGGGACCCCTCTGATGTGGGGCGCGGAGCTCCTGCTCTATGGGGCCGTGCTTTAGTCAGGCTCTGACCATCAGCTACAGAAAATGACCGAACATGATCTGGAGTCAATGCCACGATCTCTTGTTATCCTTTTCAAAGTAGAAGAGAATGTAATAAAATGTTTATTGCATATTTGGAAGACTTTTTATTTTATAATATACTTTGAATTATATAATAACAATAAACAAGAATTATGCAATAGTGCCAAATTCACCTGCATGTAAAAGTAGTAACTGCATCAAAAAGTATTAATATAAATAGCATTTATAATATTTCAAAAAAGTATAAAAATTAAATAAAATAAAGTGATAAAAATTAATTATTAAACTTTTATTAAAACGAAAATAAAATAAAAAAATGATGATTATCTAAATGAATATAACTGATATCATATTAGCCTTTAAACATTATGACGCAAAAAAAGGAAGAAAATATTGTAGTAATCTGAAATAATCTGAATGTTGTATTAGTCTCTCAATTCAATTAGCCACTGAAATTTGAAAAAGCGCTCAAACAGAATAGTTGCTATTATTGAAACTAGATGTCACCACACGCCATAAATCCCTCTCTTAATTCTTAGAAATGAAGATGGAATATTTTTACCATTTATTTACAAATAGTTGCGGTTCTATATTTGGATTTTAAATCAAAAGATAATAATATTATTTATAAATCTTATAGTATGCTTGAATCATTTGATGCCAGTACTTAAAGAATTTATTAATTGCTACAAATATTGATTACCAATTTCATATTTGTCAATGTTTGATCAAAAATTGTTTGATCACTGATTGTTTCTTGAAGAGCAATTGAACGTACACAGTGGATACTAAAAAAGGCTGGCATTCCCATAAATTGAACTTTTAAATATGTTTTTGTCTTTTTATTCATACTAATAATTACCTCATAAGTTTACATCGCGACTGAATTCTGTTTGTAGTATAAATTTTTTTTAGAAATCTATATTAATATTATAAATGTGAAAGTTTGAATGAATGTTTGTAATTCGATCACGGCTGAACGCAATTAGATGAAATTTAGCATAAATATAGATTAGAGTCAGGAATAGGACACAGGCTACTTTTTTTCCCAGATTCATTTTTTATTAATTAAAAATCAATTTTCGCGACAATCCCGCTGAAGATGAATAAGGCTCCAGTTTATTTTCCCAAAAGTAATCAGGTTAGACTTAGCCTGATTTAGCCCGATTATTTCAAACGATTCTGTTTGTTTTCTTTGTGTTTGATGTACTTAAAATCATTATGTTGTTCATGAATCGATCTTTCGGATTCATTTTGAAGTACTCTTAAATTAAAAGAAAACAGAATAAAGGAAATAAAAAAATGTCTAATCTGCATTGCTTTACTCCAACGTTCGTAGGAACGTGAGATATTTGCGTTACGCCAGCTGACTTTGAAAGTTCGAGTGATTGCTGACAACTATGTTTTCATTTAAGTGAAAAGTTTAAAAATGATGCGTATTATACTGTTGTAGCTATCTCCATCTCGATCCGTAAATAAAATGGATTTGACTTGATTTTAAAGAAGCATGGACTTGGGTTTGCTGTTTTGTTTTATTTCAGGTGTACACTGTAAATAAACTGTTTTCAGGTTAGTTGTATACTTTAAAATTGGTTAAGTTTTATTCGTATGCTACATATTTTTCGTATATGCTTATAGTCTTAAGTACATTGTTTTTAGTCTTTTTTTATTTGTTATTAGATAGTTTTTCGAAAAGGAGTCATCAAGCTCAGGCTTTGAGACTTACTAGAAGTAGAGAGTCGAATCCTCAAGCAGAATTCGAAGAATTAAAGAAGCGGAGAGACAGGCGACATCTACATCAGCTGAAACACCACAAACGGAATGGATCAAACCATTTTATACATACACATCAAAATTTCCAAGCGTAAGAAGACGCGGGAAAATGCTCGTTATTCATACTTTTGTTTTATTAACAAAAGGCTTTAATTCTTGAACTTCTTCCGCTTTCAATTTTTTTCGGGAGCATAATATATTCATTAAACACAGCAGAGTTTTAAGCAGAAATGTGGACAAGTAATCCAAATAGACCTGCTATGACAAATTATTTTTTTCTCGAAAATTTCAATAAAGTAATTATAATACGCGTAACTTGTTTGAGTATTTAGAAAAGTATTTAGATTAAAGCTGAAAAATCTGTCATATGCGGAGGTATTTAAGAAATTTGGTAATCTCAATGGAATGAAGTGGTAATCGGAGGCCCATCCGACTTCGAAACTAGATTATTATCATGCGAGAACATGATGTTGTTTTCGTTTGAGATTTTTGGATAATATGATTTATAAATCTTAGCTTGGATAATATGATTTATAAATCTAGAAATGTAAAGACAATAAATTGTTGAAGTCTAAAAATGCGTTCGCAATAAATTGGCGATTTATCCCTTTTTAATTTAATATAATTACAAGTAGTTTTTTTCCAAACCCAATGTGCAAGACACCTAATTACAAAATATTTATTGGTGTACAACTTTTGAGAGAGTGAATTTAATGCCCCATTTATATTAAATTTCGAAATAATTTTCAATAAAATTATTAAAAAAAGATTTACAAATTTGTTTAATAATATTTAAACATTTAAAAAACTTTTTCTCGGATTGTTTGCCAGCTATCAATGTAAAGAAAAAAGAATCATATCGATCTAGCTACACAATTTAAACAATAAAAAAGGTCAGATTGAAATTCAGAGTTTAGATATTTGATTTATTTCGAACTTGTTTATTATCTAAAACATGCAACTATCCTAAAAAAAATCTAAAACATGAAAAATTTTACAAAATAGCTGCTCTCCATATATTATAATACGGCACTGGATGCATATAAAATGTGTAGAGAGAATTGTCTTTCATGGGGTTGATATCACTTTAGTTTGCATTTTTTGTAACTTTTTTCTGAATACTTAAAATATTAATAAAGATAAGACGACGCAGTGTTAACGACGATATACGGCCACTCATCCTCTATTTGCGGCCCAAACATTTCAGGCCTATTAATAGCCCAAGTTTCTTCGAAGCTTCTGCTCACTGGCAGATATTCCGCGGTTGTAATAATCCAAGATTACTTAAAATACTGACACCCAAAGCTTCCTAGTTTTATTCGTTTGAATACTAGAAGAGATAATCTTTTCCTGGTTTGAATGCGATTGTTCTGTCTTACTAAGGAATGGTTATAGAACTGGGGGACTGCATAGAAATATAAACTGTATTTTTCAGTGACGTTTTTACTACAAAAACGCACATAAAAATATTTTTTTTCCACTTCATTTAAAGCTTTTTTAATTCCTACTATTGCTCACACACTTCCTATATATATATATAATCTTGTTCAAATTTTCAACCGTTAATAAAATACTTGCTATTCATCCACCCAAGATCAAATACATTTTTTAAAACTTGTAGTGGATGACATTGGGTGTTAATACAGGTTTTTTTTTTCAAATAAAGATTAATTCAATGCTTCCGGTAATTTCTATTTGGTCACCAAAGTCGTCGAATGGTTGCTAGATTTGTCGCCAAGTTCTGAGATGACGCGATACTCAATCATAAATAATGTAAGAAAATAAGTAGGAAGGAAATTAAAAAATTTTTAATACGTATTACTTGTTTCTAATTTGGGATTAGAGCGGGTTCCTTGCATATTTTTCTGAAAGCTTAAATTTTTATCTATTTCCTAGAAAAACAACAATTAAAATGCTGGATGAAAATTTATAATTTAAACAAAATGTTCTTTATTTATTCTTTTACATATCTATTTTTGCTCTTTTGTTTAACATCTTTCGTATTCATTATGGTTACGACCCTTTTTCTAAAAAAAAGAAACAAAAAAAAAATTCCATTTGGCATAGTAATAATTTGTTTTGGGGGTGCTACTACAGTAAGAGAAATTTCCTAAAAATCGTCTATCGCCTTTGCTTAGTAGACAGAGGACAATAGTAAAAACCTCCACATTATAGTCTTTATTATTTAATCTCGCTATATAAATAAAAATATTTGTTATGCGCTGCGATAAAACTGACTACTTATGACTTGCACTGATGGGATGGCATCATACAATAATCTGATATGTAAAAATTATTTTTGGATCTATTTACATCACGAAGGATTAGCCACCAAATAACTCGTCGAGGAGACAACAGTTTTTTCACCTAACCAGTTGTATGCTGCCAGTATGACAGTCAAGAAATTAGTTTGTTTCTTCTGAAGACGGAAAAACAAAAAAAATATTGCCTACACTAAAGCTCTTAAATAATAAAACAAAAAAAAAAAAAATAGAATAAAAATGTGTTACACTTCTGTTTTGAATATTATTCAACTTTTATGAATGTATTCATTTACGATATCATCTCTAATCAAACAAGACAGTTATTTTAAATCATTTCAAACGATGTTTGCTAAATTATTTCTTCTGCAGCAGCAGCGCGCCGTGCACCAGCTAGTGTCTTTATAAATATCTTGAGCGGAAAGACCGACTTCCACACCACGTCTGCGGGAGGACGTTTAATCCAAACTGATTCAAAATGCACCAGACCCGTTCACAAAACGGTTCTTCGATGGAATTGGATCTGAACTAGCGTTTTTCCTATGGAGATGCAAAAACTTTCCTTCTGAAACGGTTTAGCAGAATGCCACCGAATTTATGCTGGCTTTACTTAACGGACCTTTCTGTAATTTTAAAATAGTAGTCCAAGGTATTCTTAAATCATTCACCGAATAACAAAGCGGAAGGTAATTTCACAAAGCATTAACATGATTTACTCAGATAAAATTTTAAGTTCGGGAGTTTATCATTTTCGTTTTTATTATACGGAAAAGGGGGAAATGAATGTAATCATAACAATTGCACTTTTTCATTTTTGTGACACGTGATCGTCAGATGATTCTCTAGGGCAGTTTCTTTCCATATTCCAATAGAGTAGATACATCTTGTCGATTCTATATTCGTAATAGTTTTAGAATGACTCAACCAACTGAACTTTATAAATTATCCGTTGCGTAACTAAGAAGGCGCAAGATTTTATCTCAGTCGGTTTAGTCCAGCTTTAATTCGACTTCGAAACCGGTGATTTTCAAGTTCAGATCCAATTCCATCGAAGAACCGTTTTGTGAACGGGTCTGGTGCATTTTGAATCAGTTTGGATTAAACGTCCTCCCTCAGACGTGGTGTGGAAGTTTGGAGAAGTGGAAGTTAGTTGCAAATTATTTACATGCAGTTTTCGGTTCTCAAAAGCATAGAATTCTATTAAAATAATTTTTCTTGTATTAACCACTGTTGTATTTATTTTATTTGCTCTTAAAATAAATGTTCTCAATGTTTCTATATTTGTATTTTGATTTTATTCCTGTACAAATGTCTGTTCTTCATTTCATTTCGGTTCAATCTTTGAGAAAATTGCATATATTCTATCTGAACCCACTGTGTTCCTCCTCGTATTCTTCGTAAAAATTCATACATGCGCGCATTTTAAACTGACCCAACCAGTGCTTTTTCTTTTTAAAGTGTTTTCGTGTCATATAAATTAGCCTTTACTTAGTTAGCTTGTTTGACTCAACATTAAGAGAACGACAATCGGAGTTGATAAGTGTTTTATGTGAAATTTCGAATCAAAATCACATTCTAAAAAGTTTTAATTCCTGGAGGAAGAATGTGCTGTTTGATACGCTTCAAAACTGTTGAGGTTTTTGTAACTTTATAAATTCGTGCATCTAAACTTGTCATTAGGCTGCGATGACCTGTTGGTAAGATTTCGGCTTTAGGAGATAGGAGTTCTAAATTCGGGACCTCCCTCCCCAAAGAGCCCCCGTATAAGTGGGTGTGATGCACGTTAAATTCGTCGGGGACAATCATCCTCTCGCTGAAATGGTGCAGAAACTTGACGAGCGAGTGCCAGCTCAGATGTCTTCTAAAATGACTGCTCAAATGATGTGCTCAAATGACGATGCACGTCCAAAAATATAACCCAGTTGTTTCTTTAAAAGGGTATGCAAACATAATTAAACTAAACTATCTTTAGTCTGAACTCGTATATCACATTGCTTGCCGTCCTTGCTCGATTTTCCTGTTAGAAATCGTCTCAACTTTGCAGTTTCATTCCTTACTGTCTTCACTCTTTATCTGCCATGGAATTTGCATGCAACCTATCAACTCCTGTATTCTCATCAGCAGCTATCGAATTCCATCGATTGGCGTTTTGCTTTCATAGTTGAAAGTTTCTCATGGGTGGCACGGTCCAAACTTTGTCTTCTATTCAGAAACTCAAGATTACTACTACTGCCATTAGGTCGCTTTTCTCAGCTTGGAGAAAAGTGACCCAATGGCAGCAGTTCATTTAATAATTCATATATTTTCTGGGAATCACAATGACACATAAATCTTAGTTCCTCAACGAGAGTTTGCGAAATTGCTACAAAACACCCAAAGTTATCATTAAATAATTAAAAGATAATAGAAATTTAAAGTAATTTTTATGGCGTTACCTTTCAATTTTGGTGCTATGTTAATAAGTCAGTAACAACCATTAAACATTGATGATCACTTTTGTCTAGCGGATATGTTACGCGACTGCAAATCGTAAGGTCGCGAGTTCGATCCTTGGAGGAATTCAATCTGTACATTGGCGTGACACCACAAATACAACCCACCACATTGATGACCTCGGACAAAGAACATGCTCTTCGCTCGCCATAACGCTTGGCGTATAAAATCATTCGTCTCTCCGAAGATCCACTGGTGGGGCGAATTGTGGTGGTATCTTAACAAGCCAGTAACAGTCACTAAAGATTGGGGATTACTTTTGTATAGGGGATGTGTTATGCGACTGCAAACCGAAAGATCGCGAGTTCGATATCATTGGCCGAATACTATCTGCACATTGGCGAGAATCCACAATATGTAACCCCCCACACATTTGCTCTAATCCACGGCAAATTTAGTCTTGATGCATTGAACGGCTTGCCATGCACAAACCCGATTCTTACTACGAATAACAAATATGTAGCGAATGTCATATCTTCCAATGGATATCAGCATTCATATATAATCGCCTTCAGCATCATTCCATGCACAAACACTCGTTGATTCTTACTACGAATAACAAATATGTAGCGAATGTCATATTCTCCAATGAATATCAGCATTCACATATAATCCCCGTTCAATATCATTCGGACGATAATGTTGGCACTTGACGAAGGATGTTGGCATTCTCCGATTTTGCTCTTTCGCACGCACATACAGAGGGGGCGGAGTTTATTATAAATGAACTAATTCTATTAATTAACCGCAGCCTGGAACTCTCTTTTCTTTCCCATAATGGTAGTTACCACTCTCGTAATTTCCACAACGATTTTCAAACTTCTTGCTAACAAAAAAGTCCCTTTAAGAGCATCAACTATGTCCTTATCTAAAAGTTGCTTTTAAGGTTTCAGAACATCTTCGGAGCACTTTTTGAGAAAAATATGGTGTAGAGGTACCTTAACCACACGTCCAGGTTTAAGGCTATTCAAAATAAGTTATAGGATGTCGATGTTTAAAATACATTTTAAAACTTTTGGGGAATTGCCATTTAATAGCATAAATTTAAGCAAATTCTTATAAAACTTCAAATTAGCTACACCGAAACCAATAATTCTCATTCCAACAAAACTTATACCAAAATAAACTAAATAGTTTTCTCAAGAGAATGAACTACAATCGTATGGTTTTAATAATAAATAAAAATTTCACAACCAGTCAAAGATTAATCATGAAATTTTTAGTAAAATTTTGACATTATTATTCAAATGATTGGCTGCAAATTAAAAAAAATCATTCGAACTAAATTGTTTCATTTCATTCCCTAGAAAATAGTGTAAAGACAAAGTCCATCCAACTTCATAGTAATATGATTGTTATATTTTGTGTTATTTGATTTGAAGTGAACAAGAAATGAATAAAAACCAGTTTTGAAAAAAATGCATTTAAAGTATGTAGTACCTTGTTTTAATAATAAATTATGGGCGTACTTACTTAAAATTCACCACATGTATAGCTCATACCTTCTTTCATCCCATCTTTAAATAATTTTCCTTTTTTAATCACTTAAATTTTTTTTCTGGCAATTTTGGCATTTGGAAGTGAATATTGCTTAGATTCGTTTTTTCTACCTCTATCGAGCTCAGCAAATGCTTTAACTGAATTTACACTAGGATGCACTCCAACAACCTTAAGGATATTCAGTTATTCTGTAAAACCATCGTTAAAATGCATTTAGACATAGATACCCCCTAATATGAGAATTCAGAGCTCAACACAGACATGTTTAGGTACACATTTCCACAAAACACCGTTAAAACTCTTACTGGCATTTTGTGCTTTTCTGTGCATTCATTGAAGTTGATTTTCCTTATTTAAAACTAAATTTGTGTTCATACTACTTTTTAACATGTTTTCAGCCCTTTATATTGGTATTTCCGGTTACTGAAATGTTCCGGTTGTCCGATCATTACGAAAATATTAATATCTTGACTTCTAATGAACGTTGAGACAAAAATATACCTGCTTCAGACAGCTGAAAGACTGGTTTATACCAGAAGAATTTTTGGAAAATGTCACTTTTCACGAAAATAGACATTTTTAACGTGTTCAGATACCTTAAATTATTTTTTTTTTGTCACAGCCTTTAGAAAAATCAGTGTAAGGTGAATGCAAAGAGAAAGCCTTGATTTCAGATAAGAGACGTCCCATTTAAAGGTTCTACACAATTGTAGTTACCACTCACCAGTTATAAAATTGCACTGTAAGTCGTCTTTTATTGCGATTTCATTAAGGCTTGTTGTGATCGTGAAACAACTGGTCTAGGATAAGTTCTAGTTTTAAAGCGCGTTTTTTTTTTTTAAAAAAAATGCAGCATAATCATGTTTGGTCCTTGCGCCATTAAAATCCAATTCTTTTTAAAACTTGAACGATAAACTGTAAAGGAAATAACAACTATAACACTGATGGAAAAAAATCCCAACACTAGGAAGGAGCTGTGCTAGATAAACGAAATTTGGTAGGCGTGTTTATACATCTGAAAGATGACGTCGATTCAAATTTCGAGCTACGAGCGTAAGTGTGGCGCTAGTAGCGACACTATGAACATGCAAATGAGGTTTGCTTTAAATAAGCGCTGTAAGGTTCGTGATGGTTATTTACAGTTGAGATTTGACGTAGTGGGTTAATGTTAGTCAAGGATGCCTCTGAGAAGACGAAGAAGCCATTATCAACATCTCACTGAATTTGAACGAGTTCGTGTTGTAGGCCTACGAGAAGGTGGGTTTTCTTTCCGCGATATTGCTGAAAGACTTGGCAGCAATGTATCCACTGTGCATGAGTGTTGGCGGCAGTTTTCAAGGGAAGGTACTGCCTCAAGAAGACCAGGTTCCGGACGGCCATGTGGTACTACTGAGAGGGAAGACCGTCGTATTCGGCGTATGGCTGTGGCTAATCGTACTGCGTCTGTAGCTGAAATTCGAGCTGCAGTTGGCACCACAATGACACAACGAACTTTTACAAATTAGTTACTTCAAGGACAGCTCCGAGCCAGACGCCCTGTACAGTGCATTCCACTGACTCCAAACCACTGCCGTTTGCGACGTGAGTAGTGTCAAGCTAGAGCTCATTGGAGGACGGAGTGGAGATCTGTTGTGTTTTCTGATGAAAGCCGGTTCTGCCTTGGTCGCAGTGATAGCCGTTTGTTGATTAGAAGGAGGCCACTTGAATGCCTGCTAATGACCTGTCTGCGGCCTAGACACACAGGGCCTACTCCTGGAGTTATGTTTTGAGGAGCAATTTCGTATGACAGCAGGAGCACTCTCATGGTTATCCCACGCACCCTGACTGCACATTTGTACCTCAGTCTAGTGATACAACCTGTTGTGCTGCCATTCATGAACATCATTCAAGGGGGTGTTTTCCAACAGGAAAACGCTCGCCTTCATACCGCTGTTGTAACCTAACATTGTCTACAGAGCGTCGACATGTTGCCTTGACCTGCTAGATCACCAGATATATCTCCAATCGAGCACATATGGGACATCATTGGACGACAACTCCAGCGTCATCCACAACCAGCATTAACCGCCCAAGTGCAACAGGCATGGAACTCCATCCCACAAACTGATATCCGACACCTGTACGACACAATGCATGCACGTTTGCATGCTTGCATTCAAAATTCTGGCGGTTACACTGGTTACTAATGTACCAATATTTCACATTTGAAATGGCTCCTCTTGCCAATGGCTCCATCTGTGACCTTGAAACTTTAATCAATTAAACATGTTACCTAAACAAATGTATTCCTAAAATTTCATTACTGTACAATAGTTTTTTCTTGGTGTTGTGATTTTTTTTCCATCAGTGTATAAAGATAAACTATAAGCTATAAAGAAAGAAAGAAACATTTCTAAAGGTAACTGAAGAAGTGGTAACTAATTGTTTATTTCTAAAAACAAGTATTCGGTCTGAAATTAATTCCCTGATACACCAGAGATTCTGCGGTAAAATAAAAACTGTAAAACTAGAAAATAAAATTGAGTGGAATTAAGAGGAAAGAAAAGGAGAGTTGAAATAATAAATGACAGATAAATATTATTATTTTTTAATAAATTTTGATGATGCTGTTTATACATTAAATAAGTCTGACTACGTTCAAAGGAAATTTTTTGAAAAATATGATTTTTGGAGTTAAATATTTTAAATTATTTTTTATTATAATACAAAAAAATATTTGAAAGTAGGATATATTTTGAGAAATAAGAAAATTTGTAACAAATTTTATTGAAATTTAACTGAAACAGTTAACACTACACAAAATTACTATGCAGCAATTATATTTTTTTGTATAAAAGTTATAGAATACAATGATGAATGAAATGAACCAAAATCTAAGGAAGATTTTGTGATGCAAAGAAGTTATGGTTAAAAATATACGTGTACAGGCGTTTTTTTCCATCAATTCTCAACTCAATTTTTCTAAAAACACCTATAAATGAAAAGGCATATCACCCACAATAAAATGTTTGGTTCATTTCATTGCCCCTATTATTTAAAACACACGCTGAAAGTTTTAAGTAAATACCTTCATCAGTTTTTGAAATATGTTAACGGTGGAGAATTTTTATGAAAATTAAAATTAAAGACATATTTTACTGAAAAATATGTTATGCTTTCAATTACCCTGGATGATAGATCAGGCTTTCCTTTACTTAGAAAAGATGAACTGTTTTGGAAAGAGGAAAGTCTGAACTACAAGATATAATAATAAAACAAAAATTCGTCAATGTGGACGATAACAAATGTTTTCAATGTAGTAGAATACCTTAACAATGCACCCCTTTATCGGACAAGTTATTACAACCTATATAAGTGTGTAAAACTGTTAATATTCTTGAACTGTCATCGTTTAATAGTTTTAAAATATGTTAAATAATTGAATAATAATGTTAAATAATTAATATAAATTTTGAAATGCAATTCGCAAATGTACTCGGAATAGATTCTGGAAAAAAATTGTACAATCAACTCCAGTCTCCACTACAAAGTTTTCTTTTTACATTATTTACTTAAAATGCAATGCAAAAAAAAAAAATCTTCATTTTAGAAGAATTCTCTTTCAAGAAAACTATTACTTTAAAATTCAGTGAGTTCAAATAATTCATTTCCGATTTCCTTGTTGAAATTACGTATAATTGTTGAAATAACATATTTCAACAATTTTATACATCAGCTTGAAAAATTTTCAAAAATTATTTCATGTTCTTCAAAACAAAACTTTGCATTTGATATTGCACTGATTATGTGAGAAATGTGAATATCAAGTTTTTAAACAGCTATGTCTTAACAATATCGTTCTAATTTTTTCAGAAATTCACAGTTCAATAATTAAAATATTTGGTCACTGCGAGCGGCACTACCTAATAATGAACATTAAAAAACAAAAGAACCGATTTAAATTTCCGTCTATTTATAAAACTAAAGTTTCACGAATAATTAGGTTAAAAATATATATCCTATATTTAGCTTACAATTGTATGTATTCACTCAAAAACTGCTCACATTAAATTCACATCAGATAAATATTTTATTAACTGTCCTTTATAGCATGAATTTCTAAAATCCAATGAAAAAAAAGTGATTCATTTTCATGCAGCACGGTAAACTGTCTCATATTCCGAGTAATATAAATTCAGAACTTAATTTTTTTTTATTTAGAACAGCAAATCTTATAAATGTATCATTTGTTTACAATGAGTTGTGAGGGTGACAGTCAAAACTCAAATGACATTTTACAAGTAATAAGCATTGTCAGGGTTTTGAGACGCGCCTGACCCATCCAATCCTTCTTTTCCTATTTCCCATTCCAAGAATCGAGTTTTCTCTATTGTAGGAGAATCCGCTGAATTAAACATAATAATGATGCATATATTATTCCCCATTCCAAGATCCCTTTCCACATTGCAGGAGAGCCCACTGAATTAAAGATAGAGGAAGCAAAATTTTAAACGATTCCATGTCAGAGGGCAATATTCATCAAATAACCCTACGTAAACGCATTATGCCGCTGCGAATCTATGCTGTGTGCATACGGGCTACGAATTTTTCCGCCATCTTGCAGGAGATCCCAGTTTGCTTATTTCCGAAGAAAGCAAAAAAATGAGCACCTTTCTCCCGCCAATACCAGTTCTGACGTAATAAAACGCGAGCATCGCTACAGGTAAGGCATGCATTTAAATTTCACGCTCCATTAGCCAGACTCCACATAAACTTTTTCTCGACCGACGAATCCTGATTTAAAAAGGCCGAAAAGTGTGTCGTCACAAAAATCCCGGCTCCGCGGCGAAATTAAATTAAAGTTTAATTAGGCGCAGTTTATTCGAAAAAGATATTTTGAGGCCGTGATTCCTTCTGAGGGGCCGATAGCGTCTTAAATGTCAGATGGTGAAGATGAAACGACCCGGAAGCGGGCGAACTGTGGAGGCCGCTTGTTGGTGGTTTTGTGTTTCTGTTGGGAAACGACCACCTGGGATTTACGGCGCCTCAGCGATTAAGACCCTCCCATACATAATCTCCCATATAAACGACCTCCTCACAGCAACGAATGTTCGCCCGGCTCGCTTATGGCAGCCGACTATCTATCTGCATAATGAATTTTACAGCGCATGATCTCCTCGCAACCCTTTCCGAAAGGGAAATGCTTTCCGCAGTAAAAAAAAGGATTCTATTAGGATTTGTCTTTAGATAAAGACTATTTGTTTTTGAGAGGTAATTTCTTAGGGCAGATTGAGAATAATCTATCAGGAGGGGGAGTGAGAGCTTCGAACGATGAGAAAATCCAGATCGAGTAGCATGTGTTTTAGAGATTTTGTATTAAAAGATCAGGAACGAAATACGGAAGGCGATTAGTAACTTAATAGCACACGAATATTGTACAATATGGTATAACATCGATCCATATTTGCAATATTGTGTAATATCGTATAATATTGCGCGATATTAAACGATCGTCCTATCTGGGTACCCTAGCAATACACGAATATTGTACAATATTGTATAATATCGATCCATATTCGCAATATTGTTTTATATTGTTTAATATCATAATATCGCGAAATATTAAAACAATATTGTGCAACAGGGTGTGCTACTTGGGTACCCTAGTAACACATAAATATTGTACCATATAATATAACACTGATTCATATTCGCATTATTGTTTAATATTATATAATATCGAAGAATATTGTACAATATTATGCAACAGGGTGTGTTACTTGGGTACAGGACAATTTTTATACTTACATACTTACCGAATTACTTTTATACTGGTTACTTTTACAAATCTATAGTACTTCAAAGAATAACAAACTCTATGGAGCTTTTAAGAATATATATTTGATTACTTACAGAATATTGCACATTATTTTAAACTAAAACAAGAAAGAAAAGCTTTTGAGGACAAAAAATCATGTGACATTTTAAATTTATTCATCAGATATTTTAAATTTCTTAATGCATCAACGGATTTATTATATGTTGTGCAAAATTCATTATCGTTATTTTGTCCTTTTCCACTCAGGGGGGGGGGATCTTTATTCTGACAATATTCTAGTAGATGCAAGTGTGGTTGTTACCGTTTGATTTGAATATTAAAACTCTTTACAGAGCTACAAAAGCGCGAATTTGAATTTAAAAAAAAAAGCATTTTTTTATCCTTAAAGTGGACACATACACATTAAAAGATTAAAAAAATTTTTTTTTAAATCTAGTTTTTTCACAGTAGGTAATTAATATATGTTTAACCTCATGTCATTGAGGAAAAAACCATATTACACTCATTTTTAATAAATTAATTAGTATTTAATGAGCCGATTAGCACATATTTTAAAACATGATATCTTAAATTCTAATTTGTACAGACACACGATTCTTGTTGAAAATGATGCCAGATATGAGTCTTCATGTTGTCTGCCTCCATCAAGTTATGAAAATATATAGTTTTTTTAAAACAATTCTTTAAACTTTAAAACAATAATTAAAATTTTATTTCTGTAGATATAACTTTGATGGAGGCATAAAATATTCACTATGTAAATTTAATAAATTAATATATATAAATATAATTTGATATAATTATATTCGATTAATTTTTTGCTGAGTTATGATAGTTTGAATGAAGCGACATAGTGAAAAAAATGTCGTTTTTCATGAAATGAGTTAAAAAAACACCGAAATTAAAAGGTTTTAGCGAAAGTATATCAAGAAAAATCCTTACAACTCCAGAAATATTTCAAATATTGGCAACGTCTTGGTAACATCTGAAAGCTAAAGGTTCAGAGAGCTTTTTGAAGCAGTAAAAAGTAAAAAAAAAAAAATCGATATTTCGAACTATTTTTGAAGTTTAATGAGTGTACGTACCTTAAATGATAAAGGGATTAATTGTATGAATGCATATTGCATTGCCTATAAATGAATTTCTGAAAACAAAATGCTAAGTATTTTTCTAACGTATGCTGTAGACACTCTTTCATCAGTCCAGTGAGAATTTATTACCCTTCTAGAACAAATGAATGTCTATTAAAACCAACCTGTTGATAGTTTTATTTCTTCGTCATCATATTTTATCCTTTATTTTTATTGAAATGTCAGAAAAAGAATTTTCGAAAGAGATTGCAGATTTTCTCTCCCTTTTAAAAATCTGAATTGAACTTTCATTCTGAAATATATTGGTTAGATATAATCTTTACACAAAAATAGTTTCCATCAATATGACAATAACACTTTATTCAAAATTAGAGAATGTAAATGAAACTCCTCAATAGAATCAGAGTAAAATTTAAAGAATATAATTTTTTGGTATAATTTATGTGTATAGAATATAATGTTATTTGCCATACTAAATGTTTCATTCATTTTCTGCTCAATAACTTAATTAAATAGTCATATAAAGTTCTGGTATAATATTTGTTTCAGTACTAAGAAGTGTTGATCCAAGTATCATAGTAATTTTGTATTTAAAAACCATCTGTCAAATGTTAAAAAAAAAGTGGAATTACCAAAACATTATTGCACGAATAGTGCAAATTCAATGCTTTGAATTTGGGTAAATTTAGAGTCCATTGAATAATTGACAGAGTAGATTACCAAAAAACTACCTGTAGGATTTGCAATTTCCTGGAAATCTGAAAATCTTTTGAAATCTTTTTCACAGTATTTTCTAAGTAAATTAATATTGTGTTTTTAATCGATTTATGATGCATGCAAGCATTGTTCACATTTTGGAATATTATTCTGAGGTTTCATGACTCATGTTCTCAAATTTGTCTGCAGATCAATGTAGTTCATTTTTTTTCTCTTGACTGACTGACTCATAATTGCTACGACAGATTCCGAAATTTTTACCTAGCAAAATTATCATTAAAGCAGCTGCTCGCTAAAGACGGCTGCTCTCTACAAATAATATAGCAGAAAGTATATCTGTATGGATGTTGCATGATTGTGTTCTGACAATTTGCAGGTCATATCTTTTGACCTAGAGATGCAAATTTTCGAAAATGAAAGGTCAGAATTCGCGTCTCAGAGTGAAATATTTTGAAATATTAAAATTTTAAGTAATTAAAATAAGTTACTGTTTGCTTATTCTTCTCAATTGCCCTCGAAAAACTGAAAGCATGAAAGTGGCTTTTTCAACGTTATCAATGCAGTTATAGAATATTTGTTTCGTAATTTTTGACAGTTTTAATCGAATTTTTTTTGTGTATCTTCAACAATAGATTTTTTATGGCATTAAAATTCAAATCGTTTTCCTTAAATATTCAATTTCTTGATTTTCTTAAATTTTGAAAATTGGGGAATGAAGTTTATTATCTGCGCAGATCACACGAAGAATCAGAAAGTGAAATTGCAGTTCTACAAATGGCAATGAGTAGATAAAAATAGATTCCCAAGACACTTAAATGCTTGGTGGCGCCATGATGTGATGGGTTAAACTACATTACGAGGGTTTATATACACAATAAATAAAGGGGAAAAGGTATTAAGAAAGTGATGATACAAATGCTTATTATAATTTGATGCTTAAAATTACTTCTTGAAGATAATCATGCATATCAAATTATACATTAAAATTTGAGCACAACCCTTTTTTTAGGTAATCAGCTGGTCTATAATGGTAGTAGCTGGTTTACTGAAAAAGAAGAAAAATATGTATCGATCTGGTGGAGTGCTACATGCTTTGTTTGATTTAAATATTTTAAATTTCACATGAAATGTTTTGGAGGATGAAAATGCCCATCTTATAGTGATTTGTTTTCAAATTTTAATAAGAATTATGATTAACAACTAAAAGAACTAATTTTGGGTTTTTTTCCTAGAAAACTTTACAAAACATTGCTTTAAAAAATAATTTTTAAATAACTAAAAATAAAACATTTTTTTCTTGAGAAACATTACTCGCCATAAAATATCCTTTCTCTAATTAAAGGATTTGCTGCAAAAAGGATGCAGCTTCAATTATTGGGAAGTTGGATTACATGTTCTGTCATGTTGTGTAAAATAAAAACTTGCTCGTTTGGTGCCTGAAAGATGTTTTTGCAGTTGTTAGTTCTAGCTTTACTCAAGCGACGGAGCTTTTTGTCTCATTAGTTTGTCGCAATACAGAGGTTGCTACCACTATTCCCAACATCGATCCTGCCTTCGGAAACTTTGTAAAACGTACAAGGAGAGTAGGCTTTTCTACCGTTGGAGTAGACTGGTATCATAGAGAAGACAAGAGAAAAGTGTGTTGTTTCTGAAGTTCTCCAAGGAATTATTTTCTTCGTTGACCTATTATTAAAGGGATTCTCCCTGCTTACCTCACTTCCAATGGTAACAAAAGGGAAAAGTATTTTTATAACGAAATGTAGACATTCTGCTTATGCAAAGTCTCAAATGAACACAGGAGACATTATGGAAAGAGGATGTTCAATTACTCTCCAACAAGCCATCAAGAATGTTCAACATTCGAAACAGTACTCCATTAATGTTAAATAAGATTCGATCATTTTCACCCCTTCCACTTCAGAGCTATTGGTTGTAGTTTTGACTCGGTTGTGTACCTTTTTGCTTGACTTATTTTGTTAAATAATTTAGATTCATCTGTATTTATTAGTAGCTGCATCTGCACTCACTAAATACAATAATAGTTTTTTTTAATTTAAAAATTTTAAATTTTAAACTTGTTCGAATCCAAAATAATTTTTTGTTTCGATTCCAATTTTTTAGTTTCGTTTACATAATTATATCAGATTTGTTTATTAATTATATTAGATTTTTTTTCATATGTAGGTTTTATTTCATTTAATTTTTCATTTTTGTGAACTTCTTGTTGCTTAATTCCGAATTTAATTTTAATTTTTACCTAATTAGTTTCGATTTATTTTTTGTTGACGCAGGAAATGGGTTTTAATTATTTTAATGCTTTTATGATTGTGTATATTATATTATAGTTAGCTTACTTTAAATAATTAATAATATTTTAGTAAAATGCATTTTTATCGCGAAATATTTTTCAAAGAGGTAGATAGACTGTTGGTTGCAAGAAGGGGATAGATCCAACGTTTCCAATGTGTGCCACGTCATCTGGAAAAATATTTTTAAATGGAAATACTGATGTAGTATGTAGGAACAATTAATAAAATTGATCAAAAGGAAAATTTTCGTACCATTTGGAATTTAGAATTTTCAAACGTTTTTTACGCTTTTCTTCAAACTTAAATAATTGAAGTTAGCATTTTTGCATCAAACTTTTTAATTCGGTAATAAATCTTTAAAAAGATTTTTAGACATGTTTTACTACAACACGCTTCATAATTTCAGTGAAATTAAAATCATCTCATTTTTGCTGCAAATATTTTGTTCTTACTTTATTTCCCACGGCAGTAAGTTACGATTTGAAAACCAGATTTTTCTGCATTTTATTGTTTCTTTTCATAACATAGGTTTAATAAAAAGAACCAGAGTGAAACAAAACTTCAACCGGCAGTGTTCTTTTTTGTAAAATTGTGTTTTTATGGAGAATGTATTGAATTACTTGAAACGCATTGAATATCTGTCTAAAACTGAACCACAACCTTTTGAGTTTTTAGGCAGAAGACAAACGTTAGTAGTTTGCAATCACACTAAATTATGAATTGTCTACTTTCCAGAAAATGACTAACAGCACAATAGATTGCAAGTCATTCTCGGCAATAGACACTAATTTTTTTCGATGGGAATTAACTTACGAAAACAATGCAATTGTTGTGACCTGTTATCGAAATGTTGCTTCAGAACAGAGCCTATAGCAATATCCGATGCCCCAAAAGACAATTTCACATCGTGTTCAAGTAAGGCGACAATTTTTTTGCTGTTGTTTCTGATCCACATCCGTGAAACCAACATCTAGAAAAAGTCTATAAAACAATAACGGATCCCTCAAAATCTCAAACACAGTAAAATGCAAACATTTAAGGATGTGATCGGGAGAGGCTTGATCTGTCTTGCACCAGGGACAGGGAGGTAAGGGATTTGGTGTGTCCTCTCAAAAAAGAGAGACAAAACTGTTTTCTAGTGATATCCAGAAGGTGACACCAACCGGCAATTTTTTACATGCTCCAAATGAACCAAGTGTATTTTGTTCGAATCCGAAATAATTTTTAGTTTCTTTTCCGTAATTAGTTTCTTTTACACCATTATATTAATTATATTAATTTAGATTTGTTTCATAAATAGGTTTTATTTCATTTACTTTTCCTTTTTGTTGTTTAATTCCGAATTAAATTTTAATCTCAATTTCGACCTAATTAGTTTCGATTTAATTTGTGTTGACTCAGGAAGTGGATTTTAATTATTTTAATGCTTTTATGGTTGTATGTATATGTGTTAGTTAGTTTACTTTAAATTTTTCATAGAGATAGACAGACTCTGTTTGGTTGCAATATTTCCAACATGTGCCGAGTCATCTGGATGTCCAATTAATTGGGGCCTTAACTCTTACTTTTAACTGAGTAATAAATCAGAGCTTGTATATATGCAACTCGAGCAAGAAAGCGATTTCACCACTAGGAAACGACACAGTCATAAACAGCCTTGGGCAATGGGAATTTGGAAGCAGCTTGAAATTTTTTGGGCCAATTACTTTTCTTGCTAACTGAATATCCAAGAAAGGGCAGCTCGGTTTGGCCAAAAATGCTTTTTTGAATATTTGAAACAACATGGCAATCTGGGCAGGTAGAAATTGCTGATCAGGTAGTTGGAAAATTTGTCACAAATCACTCAAATGCGTAGGAAAATCTTTAGAGGCAAGGGGAATATAGTCTAGGTAAACACGACCATTTAAGCTCAGCAACACTTCATCCATTAACTGTTGACCCGCATTCTTTAGACAGAAAAGCACGCGATTGAGTTCAAGCAATCTTATTGGTTTAGTTTAGTTATGTTAACGTCCCGTTTAAAGCAATACGAGGGCTATTTTGGGACGGACCTCATTATTTTGAACCATGGTCAGATGACACTTGAGATGCCACCCCCCTCTCCACACCACACCAACGGGAGGACGTTCGGCCTGACAGATTTAACGTGCAAGAGACCCCTCCCCCTCACACGTCGGTTCTTCGGTACAATCAGGTCTCGAAACTGAAACCCTCCGGTTCTGAAGCCGAGACCTTACTACCAGGCCACCGCGGCCCTGCAGGATATTTATCAGATATTGTAATTGCATTTAATCTATGGGAATCCCACATATGGGCCAAGGGCAGTCCTTTTTTATAAGAAGATGTATCGGACTAGTTCAGGGGTCTGCAACCTTTTGAAACGGAAGAGTGCCTTTAGTGAGCATACAGTGATTTGTAGAATGGTTCACTCATATGAGATTGAGAGCAGGTTTAAATATGCTGGGAAATTCAGCAAATAATTGATGCTAAAGTGTATAATCCAAAATTGTTGTCAAGAGAATTGATGGACCACTACAAGTTTTACCCTTAACTTTAAGAGAAGTCCCCCTGTTAATTACTCTACAATTTTTGATTTGAAGTCATTCAAATCTTTTTAAAAATAGCAGTTATATATATATGCAGTATAGGCCGAAGGACAGTTGCAATTACAAAATTCTTAAGCCAAGATCCAACGTTAAATGTCTAGTGTCCTAAGATCGAATAACTGAAGAATTTTCAGCATGCAAAACGAAGTTCGTGTCTGGTACACGTTCAACTACATTCGCATAAGAAACCTGGAGAAACAGTACAAGTTGAGCCTCTATCTATTAAAATTTAAGTTTAGATCGGCGGTCGTAAACAAATAAGCGGCTTCATTCCTTGCAATCGTCTGCATCTGGCATTTAAGTGTTCCGAATAGGAGCATAGTTCCTCGCATTTTGTAACTTTATCGCCATAACGTGTTTGATGCCAACATTTCATTTCCTAATAATAGTGTTTGTAATAGAATGTGATCGGAAACTAGATTTTCACGTTCTATTTCTCTTATTACTGCGAAATAAGAGTGTAAATTGTTTTATTGTTTCCAATAGCACTTGGCATTGACAAGACCGCTGATCGCTGGCAGCGATTTTAAGTCTAAATGAGTGTCCCTTGTTTTTCAATAGCTCAAACTAGGGCCAAGAGTAAGACTTCATGCTTCCCATTCGCTTGCACAACCCCTTTTTACAAGGGGCACATTCCCACTACTCACAGCTGGAACTGAGGAAGGATAACCCTGCCCGAACCGGGACTCGGATCCGGGAAGCCCAGAACACTAGCAAGACACGCTACCCCTAAGCCAGGACGTCGGATTCAGAAATTAAAAAGATGCCAACAGCACGCTTCCAGGTGGTCACCCTCCTAAGTACTGACCAAGCCCGATGCTGTTTAACTGCGGAGATCAAACGAGAACCGGGGCTTTCAGCACGGTATGGCCGTTGGCGTGTAAATTGTGGCTGATAGCATTCAGCCAGAATCGAACAAGTGGCGTTTAGGTTCGTAGTCGAGTAAAATAACTACAAGACAAAAATGATCACCGATGTTTAGAGGCTGTTACTGGGTTATTAAGATACCACCACAATACTTCCCCAACCAGTGAGCCGGTGGTGAGGCGATTGACTTGATGACTTGAAGTGCTATGGTGAGTTGTTGCTTCAAGTGAGTTGAGCCCGACGACTTTTGGTTGTTGCGAGTGGATGGTGCCATGATATCTGTATAAGGTTGAGTAGTCAAGGTCACCATTGTGGCTGTTTGAATTTCACCAGGATCGAACTCGCGACTTTCGGATTTGCAGTCGTGTAATATAACCACAAGAAAAAAGTGGTCACCATTATCTAGTGGCTGTTACTTCCTTATTAAGATTCCATCACAAGACAATGCCCCAATTCTTGTTTCTAGTGACTTTAAAGAAGGATTTGTTAAGAACGCCCTACCCACTGCGGTATAAGTTGTTTCATTAACTTTATCGCCAATTTATGCTAATTTTTCTAAATTGTCATCACAAACTGATAACATTTGTTGCACTGTAACAATTAAACGCTGTATGAAAAGGTCATTAACGTGACCGTTATTCAATTCCTTCATTTGCATTAAAAGTTGTGAAGGAATTTTATCTCCTAGGGGAAGATCTTGTAAATGGAATTGTAAAGGAAATTCTGAATTTTACGTTTTCGGAGTCAGCATGTTGCTTTAGGTATCCGACTACGTTCAAAACACTGGTTATCGAACACATTGGCGATTGTTTTAAAATTGTTATTTCTTGCAGTTCAGATTTTCCTCTTTTCAAAACAGTTTCTCTTTTCTGGGAAGGCATGTCCTATCATCCAAAGTCATATATTTTTTCAGCTAAAATGTGTCCTTCACAGATTTTCTTAAAATTTAAATTTTCATAAAAATTCACTCCCGTTAACTGGACATCTCAAAAATTAATAAAGGTATTGACATAAATGTTTCAGCGCGTGTTTTAAGTAATATGGACAATGAAATGAACCAAAAATTTGATTGTTGGAGTAATACTTTTTCCTGTATAGGTGTTTTTAGAAAAATGAAGTTATGAGTTTATGGAAAAAAGGCATCTATACGCATATTTTTACCCATCACATCTTTGCATCTCTAACTTTTTCTTACATTTTGGTTCATTCCCTTTATCATTATGCTGTATAACTTGTGTACAAAAAAAATAGCTGCATTACCATTTTGTGTAGTGTTAACTGTTTGGGTTCAATTTCATTAAAATTTACTACACATTTCTCAAAATATATTACATTTTCAAATAATTCTTTTATAGTATTTTGAATTATAATTGACAATACATCTGAAAACCCTAGTTTTAAGTAGATTTTTAAAAAATCTAATTTTTCAAAAATATTCCTTCAAACGTAGTCGAATACCTTAAATGCGAAAATAAAAAAATGAGACAGAAAGAAACCCTCGCTCGAAGTGGAAGGCTTTCACATCCGCTGACGAAACTGAGCAGTATTGAAGTCACTTGGGGGGGGGGGGCACGACTCCTCCACTTTAAATGTTCAGTGGCTCAAGATACGCACGACGGCATTTTTAAAGAGGGGCAAGAACATATTTATTTTACACAACGAAGACAAAACATGTAAGGATTAACAGAAGAAGTTGAAGTAGCTATTTCGAACTGTGAAAGAAATATTAAGTTCTTGCCGGCCACATTACGTAGTGGGTAGTGAAAGAGCACAAGGCAGGTACCATTCTCATCATATGACAGAGGCACAAAATTACGAGGTCCTAAAAAATTAGGTTAACCCTTTATTTACTGATGGTACTTAAAAGTACCATTTAAATCTAGCTTATATCTTTACTATAGGACTCTTTTTGCTGATGGTATTCCAAGGAACACGGAGAATGTAACCCAAATAGCATGAAGTCAATATGGGATAAAAGTAGGAATTAAAAATTTTTGATTACTAATTAAATTAATGAAGATATTTCTCTTAATGATATTTTTTTTTCTTGTGTTCCCTAGGATGATTCTGCAAGGAAACTAAACGACTGGTGCAAAAAGGAAATTGAAAAATGGATGGCAACATCATTCGGTAAATAAAGGGTTAAGAAAGCTCGTCTGATCACGTGGTAATTCGCACACTAGCGCTCATATAGTTTCGAATCGAGGTGTTTGTTATCTTAATTGAATTAAAATAAATTATGAATAATGCTTTGTGATGAGCAGCAACATGCAATATATTTTTGAGTGGCTCTGCTTTTATTTCGTAGTCCTAATTATTATTCAACTATTTTTATTTCAACAATTATAATTCAATTATTATTTATATTCTTTTCAAAAAGTTAAATCAATTAATACAATTATTTTCTTAATTTAAAATTAAAGTTTTTATTACATGTGTCACCATTCTGCTAAGCTGAAATTTTACATGAAGAAAAGTTTCGAAGCTTATTTCACATCTAGAGGGACAAAAAAAAATTATTCTCTGAGAATCGGTACTTTACGAAGTACTTATTAATTTGTTTCACGTTCAGATAAGTCTTAATGGAATGAATTGAACCATTCGGCAACTTTGTATAAAAACTAATTCAAATAGAATAAATTGTGTATCAAGTTTTGAGAGGGTTTCGACGAAAAGCCCCTGAAACATAAGATTATTTGCACAATTTTTAGTCTAAAATGATGCTTCACGTAGCATGCCAGATTCAAATATATAAGATTAATTTTTAATAATTTTGAAGGGGATTTAATTTCCTTTCCTGGGTCAATTTGCTTCAGTATAACAGGGAACTTTTCCATTCCAGTAAGTTACGTCATTTTAATTAAGGAACTTAATTAAAGTCGGTTCGATTCCCTCGATTCAAAAGCTACTAATTACAATCCGAGAGTTGATACACTTCGTTCTTCCCTCAGAAGAACTTTTTTTTGAAAGTTTCGAGCTCTGTTGCACCCTTTCGGCTACACGCACTCATAATTCTTCGGATTCGCTCTGAAATTGCTTAGAACAAGGCAGATGTTGACGGAGGAGGGTGTTTTTTTGGCTCTCCTCTAAATTTTGTCTCGTCAGATTTCTTTAATTTGTTGATATACGCTACCTCCTTTTCTGGTAAAATTAATAATCAGATTTTACTTTTCTGGTGTGATTTGTGGAATATATTTTCATGCTATTTTATTTTTATATAGTAAATACTCTTAGGTGAACAATTTTCCGTTTACGTCAAAAGGCTATTGTATGTTTAGGAAAAATGGAAACTCGATGTACTGAGAGAAAGTATCCAGTTAACGCATTAATTTATGATTACTTTTCATTCTTGTTTTTTTAGCTCGAAAATTAGACTATTTTTTTTGCTGCGAAAGTCCCACTTCAGGACAAGTTTAGACACATATCCGTGAAGGAATGTTTCATGATCTAAAATGGGGCTGAGAGATTTTATCCTGTCAGTTTCATTTTTATCAATAATATTTATCTGAACCTGAAGTTTCTTCATACTCGAAATTCAGCTCACATTTTATTTTTCACGAACCGATATCAAGATTTGACCATAGTTTGAAAATCAGTTTTCTATATTACATGCCAAATTACAGAAGCGTATAAAAAGATTACAATGGGTAAAGGAAGAATTAATTGGACAGATGATCTGTAGTACCAAATTAAACAGAGTGATGAAACAAACATATTGTTATTCGGTAGTGATGGCAACAATAAGTTATGTTTGTTACCCATGGCACTTTAGAAGCCCATCGCCCGATAGCTGTCAACGATTTAATTCTAAATGAGCATCCCTTGTTTTTTCAGCAGCGCCAACTAGGGCCAAGAGTACGACTTAGCGACTTCCTGCTTCACATTCGCTTGCACAACCCCTTTTTATATGGGGGGCACATTCACACTACTCACAGAAGAACAACCATGGCTGAACCGGGATGCGTGGATCACGGGGAAGACACGATGCTCCTATGCCAGAATGCTGGCGCAACAATAAGAATAGGTGAAGAGCTGCATTCAGACAACTATTAAGAACTCGGTGTTATTATTTGGTCAATCCTGCCAGCAGATGATATTGGTCATGTTATCGACAGGACATTAAATGCAAGAAAATATTCTAGTTCCAAAACCTACACTTTCAGAAATTTATTTATTTTTTCGTTATTTTTATTTGATTCAGCTGTTCAAGTCCGGAGAGTATTATTGAAAGTCTTGCGGTCCAAAGATACATAACTAGATGTATGTAGTAAGAAAAAGATGTATGTAGGGAAAAAAAGAGAAATATAATTTTAAAACATTCTTTTATTAATGAAAAACAATTATAATTTCAAATTTTTTTTCTGCAATCAAATTAAATATATGTTTTGATATAATGTTGAAAATAACCTATTATTTTATCATATAATATTTGATTTCATTATTTTCAACAGTTTAATTACCGATTTGCAATTTATTAAAATATATATTATTATATATAATATTATATATTATAATATATACTGATCTATTTTTTCAACAATGCACAATTTCTTTTTCAGCAGGATTCATCTCCCTGCCACTCAGAAAAAATATCGAAAGAGAGGTTTTGTACTAAAAGCACTAAATTTTTATCATGGCCAAGAAACAGTCATGACCTCAAAATGACGGAGAACTTGTAGCACCGTTTTAAAACTCTTGCAAATATGAAGCTTTCATCAAATAAAAGAGAATTAATTGAGAATGTAATTGCTCCCTGGCACCATGCAATAACGAAAGAAGGTTTTAACACTCTCGTCAGCTCAAAGAAACCTAATTTTGAAGCTGTAATAAAAAAATAAAGGTTCCCCTACTAAGTATTGATAATTCATTGCAGTCATCAGCATCTAACCCATCTTGATACTAATTGCTACTCATTTTTTTTGTATTGTAAATATTTGAATTTGGTTATTAAACAATTATAGCTACCACTATACATATATTTTGATTTTGTGAAATTGTAACCTTTATGTTTGTTGGAAACACGCTATTCATTATCGATTTCTAAAACGGTTTTTGAACGATTTTGTTCGTCACTAATTGCTTTGAGAATTTCGATATACGTTAGAGAGATGACAGTTAAAAAAATATAGAATTATTTATGCGCCATTTTTTGATCAATTTTACATTCCGAATTTTGGTTTCAACTTGCTAATATGGGATCTATGAGGTTGTTTTGCTCTAACCGACACAAGAATAGTGAAATTGTAACAGGCTTTCTCTGAATCCTTGGGTAGAAGCACTGCATGTCCTAAAAATAGTTATTCACTTGCTCATGTAAACTTTGAGAGCTTCCAGAACCGATGAAGCTGTTTTGCTCTCTTCGACACAAAAATGAGAACTAGATTTTCTTTGAAACATTTACCATAGTTTTTCTTATAGATATAGCTATTAGATTATCCCTGTAAACTTACCTTTTAGTTCATCAATTCACAGGCTTTTCACATAGTTTGTCTTTGTAAGCTCGACTTTTCGCTAGTTACGATCATTTTCATTGTTAAACTGTAATAAATTATTTCGAAAATAATATATACTCTGTTATAATAATCATAATGGATTATTATTTATATTAACCATAAAAATGTCGAAAAAAGGTATTTTCCTCATCAAAACATTACAAAAAAGCATGAAATATTATGAGGCATTGTTTGGAGATTCATGTGTCTTAAATTTCAATGTAAGCTATTGGTAGATGGAAGAGTGTTAAGGCGGTATTCCAATTCTAGCCACGTGTTGCCCAAACATTTTGACTGTCAAACTGAACGCTGCATCTGTGACTTTAACGTTGGGTTTATGAATATATTCTACGAGCATTGCAAGCTTTTTATCTTTTATATAATCCCGGTATCGAATTTGGATGGTAATGGCAGATTATAATTCATAGTACCGAAGAATGCATTTAGCTTTTCCTTTTTTGAAGCTGCTAAATTGGTGACTGCCACAAAGAATACTACTATACCTTTGACAGACTTGCAAAAGCGCATAAAAATATTTCTTTTAAACAAATGGAAAAGAGCATGGGATATTGAAAACGAAAACAAGCTTCATAGTGCTAAACCTACAATTGAACTTTGACCTTCTCAAATGAACAGAAAAGCAGACACAGTTATCACAAGATTACGAGTGGGTCATACTCGATATACATATAAATATCTGCTATAAGGAGAACAAGCTTCAATATGTTCTTGATGCAATTGCATTATGTCTGTCCAACATGGGTTTTCTGAATTCCCAAATTTTTATACACAGATTCTACATTTTTTAAAATCCAATAACATTAATCTATTTACTCTACTTGGAAAAACTCCACATGGTAACAACCTCTTACCGTTTTCAAAATCAATTGGTTTTGATTCACATATTTAGTCTACTGCCCTTTCTTTTTAAGGCTATTTATTTGTATTTTTTCACATTAGTTACAACACCAATGAATTTCGGGATTTTAACTTGAAAGAATTTTATTTAATCTGGCGCAACGTGGCCAAATCTATGGACCTTGTGTCAAAACACCAAACCTTTTTTGACTCCATTTTGATATCAATCGAATGTAAAATCATTATTTCTGGATCAATTGCGTTGTTTGAAGAACGAAAAAAATCAGGCTTATTCCACAGTAAAATGTTTACAGCATTAGTTTCAACAATTTTTTAGTGATAATTTTTTATAATCAGAGCAATAATTCGGGAACATCATGTTAGAATGCATGCGTATACAGGTTGATTATAATTAAGGCTGTGCTTTTAAAATACTATAAAAAAGAACCATTGATTAGAATGATTTAATATTTCATTTGAGAATACTTGAAGCAATGGAAATTTGTTTCGAGAGAGAGAATCTTCATTCTATCATTGAAGAATCAGCGCGTGCTTGTAAAGATTTTTTTTTCTGACAAGAATGACGGTCGTGTGGCAGTCGCATTGAAGAACCTCCAGACATTAAAGTATTCAAAAAGCTACTCTGGTCTGATGAAGCAGTCGAAGATGATTGATAAATTCTAACAGACGAGTTCCTATGAAGGGAAACAGGGCAAAGAGAAGAAATGAATTGCCTTGGCCTTAGTGGAAGACGTTGCTAAGGTATTGCAGGAACTGTCAAGCTGTGACTTGGGAATGCCCATTACACAGTGAATATCACGAACTTTAGATATGCCCTGCAAGCATATCTGAAGTTCGTGATGTTCACTGTATACGAACAATGACTTGGTAATGTGATATTCAATTTAGCAGAGACTTGAGATTGCCTAGTACACAGCAAACATCATGAACAGTGACTTGGGAATGTGACATTCGAGTTAGCAGTGTTCATATCTGTTCTATCTGGGAGAATGTCTCTCTCCCCTCCCCGTAAAACGGGGTTGTGCAAGCGTATGTGACGCTTGAAGTTGCTGAGTTGTATTATTTGTCCTAGTTGGCGCTACTGAAAGAACAAGAGCCGCTCACATGGCTGACAGATGACTGTCGGCGCGTCAGTAAAATTGCCATAAAAAACAGCAATAATATTTCTACTTTCCCAGCAGATTTTCTCTTGTCCTATAGAAAAATTTAAACCCAATTACATTTGGGCGAACTTTATATATAAGAAAATCAACTTAGAATATTTTTTAAATAAGATATTTCAAGATCCGAAACTGGTAACCAAGATGCCGAGCTCGATGAACTACAAATAAAAAAGAGGAAGACTCTTTTCAAGTAAAGAGTAAATCAAAGGGAAGATTCATTGCGCGTCTCCGTTTCAAGTCCTTAAAGAGTGTTTCAATTATTTTAATGAAGGCCCATTCTGAAGACACGCGTATCCATTTCGCAGACGCTTCCAAAGAGAGATCTTCTAGGAAGGCACTTAATTTGAGGGAACATTAAGGAAAAGTCCTCCCAGATTAAAAACAATCGGAGGAACAGATTTTTCCTAGAACGCAACTCTCTTGATCAGCCATTTGTAGTTACCATCCACATGAGTCCGTCCGGATACACTCACCTAAAACCGATCTCATTAAATACGCCTTGCAGCGACCGCAGCGCAGTGTAGTCGCTGACTCCTTCCAAAAGCCCCTCTAATAATTAATCTGCGTTAAGTCCCGAATGCACGTCAGCGGGACAATAAATAATTCAGGCAGGGAGCTTAAGCGCCATTCTTTTCGCCATCTTCCCGCCAGGTGGCGCTTCTCGGTATCTTGTCCATTCCTCTGGATTCTATCCATGTTTAATGAGTTAATTATAGAGAAGTGAAGACGAAGAGGGGGGGGGGGAGGGGAGAAAATTAATTAATGAAAGAATCCGGGAATTTCGTTTCTCGAAATGGGTAATTAGGTTGGGTTTTCGCTGTATGGAAGCAGCCTTTGATTTTAAAAGGTGTTTTAAAGTGAGTTTTGCTGGGACCGTTTAACTGCTAAGAATAGCCTTTGATCCGAAGTCTTAACAAAAAGAGGTAGCAGAACTTTGCGTGGGGACGCCATTAACCCACTGGATGCGGTTTAATCCAAATAGGGGTCCTATAAGGAGTTTCATAAAAGACTGCCTGATTTTGGGGTGATATAACATGTAAGGATATTATTTCAAGTATGTTGTATGTGCAGTTTCCTGAAGTTTGGAGGAAACGCTGGCACTATTTACAGAACGAGTTGAAATCAATCTAAAGACAATAAATGCGGAAGATACTGCATTAATTTTTCATGCCTTTATAAATATAAATGATCTAAATTATCTCTGGCGTCATGGCTTAGGGGTAGCCTCGTCTACCCCGTGATCTGGGCGTCCCGGGTTCGAGCATTCCCTTGTGTTCTCTCAGTGAGATGTGTGAAGGAATCCCCTCCCTTTAAAAAGCGGTTATGCAAACGATTGTGTTTGTCATCTTCATGTGAGCTAGAAGTCAGATTTCTGCCTTCGTGTGCTCAGGAGTCTTTACCCTCAGAAGCCACTGCAACCCCTTTCCGTGTTAACACGGATATGAGAACAACAACATCTGAATTACTGGACTTATTATCTTCTATATACAATGTATTATACTTAAATGTAGACATCAGATTCGAATAATTCGGCATAAAATAGTCATATTATACAAATGTCTGTGTTTGCTTCATTCATACGTATGCGATATTCAATAACTTTTACTGATGTTATTTATTCGTTTCAAAATAGTTTATGCTTTAATGAAATAAAATTCCTTTTTATAATATTATAATTGCTCATATTGTAATTTTTGTATTATTTGTTTTATTACAATGGAATATCACTGGCGTTTAGAATTGGCTCACATTTTTTGAAAGCAGTTTCAAAATGGCTAGCCTAGGGGGGAGGAACCCAATTTGATGTTGCTCCCCTCCCAACTTTTTTATATATTTGCACAACATGCATCATACGAAATCTTTTGAACATCTCCTTTTTTAAAATGTTTCAAGTTTTTTACCAAAAGATGGGATTACTTTTTTTCAGAATAAGTAAGTAGGTTTTTTGTTTACTTGATTAATATAGTAATGAGCACATTTATAATGTAGTAATAGTTATTATGGTCAGATTTTATAATATAGTAATGGCCACATTATATTAGACTCACTTTCACTGTGCATGAACTGATGGCAGTATATATTTTATTCACAAGGTGACCATGGGATTCAGGATTCTGTTGGAGGTGAAATGTACTTGGAATAGAACCCGAGACCTTTGGGTTTGAAAGCCAGTAACATACCACTGGACAAAAGCATGCTCATGTCCCGTAGATGTTATCTGTCTTATTAAGATATCGCCACAGACTCACCCTCCAGTGAGTTGACGAACGATATGCGTTTCTGGTGAGGAATTGGTTTGTTGAGTGAGTGGTTGGTGTATGTAGCTGTTGTGTCTAATGCGCTGTTATCATCTTTCTTTGGCCAGCGGAGAGGTTTTTAGTTACGCCAAGTGTTATGGCGAGCGTGCGTGAATTGTTGCGTCGAGTGAGTCTGATGACTTTGGTTGCGGGTAGATGGCGCCACATCAGTTGCATGAAGGTTGATTGTACGAGGTCACCATTGTAGGAAGTGAAATGTGCTTGGAATAGAACTGGGGACCTTTGGATCGGAAAGCCAGTAACATAACCACAGTTCAAAATCATGCTCTTTGGTTGCGTAGATGTTATCTGTCTTATTAAGATATCATCACAGTTCTGATGCGTAAGAGGAGTTCTTTGGCTATATTTTGAATTAAATATTTTAAGTGCACTGGTTGTCCATATTTATTACTCTTAAAAGAGGTAGCTTTTTGCTTGTTTGTTTGCATAAATTGGATAAATTAATTACATTCTGAAAATGGTACACCAGAATTTATTACACTTCTTTTATAAATTGTGCCTGTGACGCCTCCTGTTCGAGAGTGCATTTTGAGTGAGCATTATTTATTTTCTCAGCAATTAAGTGAAGGGTGTTTTTCTAACCATCCGTACTCAGGGACGTCTGTAGCTCGAACTTTTAACCGCCAAGTCACCAAATTTGCGAAACAAGAATCCGCGAAAGTAAAAATTAGTTCCAAAAGTTGCCGATAGGGGGAAATCTAGCGCTTTACATTTTAAGACAGCTAAAATTTTGCACAAAACACTGCGAAAAATTATAAAATGCAAATGATCACTTAGTGAACCCCAACGCGAGTATTTTGAGTTATAAAGACAATGCGGGCAGAATTTTTCTTCAAACTTTCCACACTGTTGAAGCATCGACATCCAGCTTTCAGGCAAATGCACGTACGCGGCTGTCACCAGCAGTGCTTTTCTGGTTCCTTTCAACAATTGTAGTCGCAACATCTATGATCGTATTCTCCGGTATCGGGCGTGAGAACCGGGGTTTTTTTTGCATATTTTTTAATCTATAAATTCGCTGCATTCCTTGATGGAGGTCCTTTACGTCAATGGTTTCGACTTCTATAATAGCGAAGAGCGGCCGCTGCATCGGATTGCTGAAGATCAAATAGCTTCACGAGTAATACACACTGTATTGAAGGGAGACACATTCTACAAATCGACAGATACTTCAAGAAATGAGTGTCAATGCTCTGCTTTGTTTTTATAATTCAAAATACTGGCACTGGCGTCAACTACGTAATCGGCATTTGCATTTTATAATTTCCCCCCACGTTTTATGCAAAATTTGAACTTTCAGAAAGTGCAAAGTGCCACATTTTTCGGCACTTTTGAAATTGCTTTTTTTTTTCGCTGATTCCTTTTTGCCATGTCATAATAATCCCTCTACAAAATATGGTAGATTTGTGGCTAAAAGTTCGAGCAACAGAGGTCTCTGAGTGCCGTCAGTTTAAAAAGAAACACTTTGTATTTGATATTTGACTTTTTGTGAAATAGGAGAGTCTTCCTCTCTCTCTTTAAACGTAAGTTTAATTTGTTTTGCTCCACATTTCATTACCATATTCTTTAATGAAAGATAAATTGTTATGAAACATTGATTAGTAAATTTTTGATTTAAAAAACAATAAAATTGATCCTTTTAATAATTTTTAAACAACTTGGAAACGTAAATATGCAATTTCAATGAAAAAAATGAAGTAATGCTACAAGTGCTAAATTTGGCAGGAAGTGACTTATATATTAGATATACCCTAGAAAAAATTGAGTTTTAGGTTCTGATTTAGAAATTTTTTTTAAAAATTAAAAATTTCAAATAACAGTTAAACCACAATCTTAAAGTTTATATTCAATAAAGAGTACATAAGTCATAAAAAGGCAACTTTCAAATACTTTATATTAAAAAAAAAATTAATTTTTCATTGATGAATAACTGGCTATAAATTTTCTTCTTTTATTTGAATAAATCTTTAAAAATAGTTGTCCTATTTTGCAACAATATTTTTGATTGTTTGCATTTATACACAAATGCATTGCAAAATATTATATTGATAGTCACTGTTATAATCAAGACTAAGTGTTTGAAAATGATTTACGCTAGAGGAATGCATTCTAAAATGTTTTCATGTTAAGATGTTTCTCCAAGGATGGCAATCTCCCTTTTAAAAATAAATGCTTCTGTCGACTTAAAATACAGTATGCAATCTACAAAGGATATTCGCATTTAATTAATATTTGTGTAATGTAAATTGAATGAGAAAGAAAATGCAAAGTCTTTGAATCACATGGCTTCCAAACATTTTATTTCAAATCACTTGCTAAAGAAAAAAGAATCTATACAAGAGCAAATACAATTTTCGAACACAACATCACTCGATTCCGCATTTTCATTTTACAGAAATGTCATTTAGCAACATACAAAATGGCATCACACTAGTAAATATGGCAAAGTGTTTGTGCTCTCGATTTGGCAATGATAACAATCGCATCTGAGTTTTCAATTTTATATTGAAAGTCGATATTTTATTAGCCAGCTGTATTTTTTTAGGAAATAGATATCGTTTAAAATTCAATTTGGGAATTTTTTCGTAATCCAGTTTTTAATCACTTCAAGGAGAAGCGAAATAGTTTGTCAATTCAAATGAGAATTTCTTAATAGAACATAATTTTTTTGGAATCAAAACAGTTTAATTTTAAATATAAGTGTGTAACTAAATTGGTAGATATAACTTTTGTAAACAGAATATTAATAATCTAAACAATAGGAAAGTGTTCTTTTTTGTTAAATTTTGCCTATTTCTGTTAACTAAAGATTTGGTATAAATTATCTATGACTTGCATGTACCATAACAAGACTAAATGTGGTAAATAAAACTGCGTCAAAGAAATGGAAACGTTTATATTTGCTTTTCCTTTTAAATGATGCTAATTCAAAATAAGTCATCAGATATTATAAATGCCCATTTTTGCATTTTGAAGTTACAGGAAATGTTCATCCTATCCTTCGCTCTCAACGTATTATTTCATGTGAATGTCAATTTTTTCTTCTTCTGTGAGCCAAATTCCAGAACAAAAACATGCCAAATTTCAGGGAGACAAATAAGGGTGGGTGTCAGCGCCAGTGGAATGGCGCCAACATTCGAATTTGGCAGCGATCGGGGGTCGACTCACAGTGCTTTTAAAATTTCTTCCAGAGGAGCGATTCGGTTATCTGGTCGCCAATGAGTGCACAGACCTCCGCTCAGTGAAGGACACTCGGAAGTTTTCTGGCCGCTTCCGAGAAAAGAAAACACAAAACGCGAGAACATGAAATGCACGAAACAAAAGATTCTTTCGCCTCGAGAAGAGAGATTGTCCGAAAGCGACCACCCCTCGGAGTGTCCCGCACGCACACAACTACAGAATCATCGTAATATAACAAAAATATAGAATGCCACGCAATGCATCGGGACAGTGATAATACTTTTACAGAGGGCTTAGAAATGACTTGAATAACCAGCAGAAATAGAAATCGCGTTTTTCCGTAAAACAGAGCGATTTTTAAAATCTACACAGACACGCACAAACACACAATAGGTTGCAAATTAGTTCCTTGCACACATCCTTGATGTCTCTTAAATATCTTTGGTCATTGAAGAACTAGATTTTCAAAAGGAGGTTTTGTTTCAGTTTCAAAAAGCTAACAATCCCGAAAAAAGATATCATAATAATCCGAAAAGATCTACTGATACATAGCTGACTTAAGGAACGATATTTATTATAACTGGGGCTTAGCGCCTTTTTTTTAAAGATTTTTTTCCGTACATGTATATAGTAAGCACATAATCAGACTATCTACTCAACTTGTTACTATCTTAACAACCTACAATGTTGATGATATATATTATATATATAATATTTATATAAGTCTACAATATGAACAGACTAAATAAATCGGAGCCTACTTAGGCCTTAGATTAGGCCTGATAGCCCTCATAGCGAATGCATTATACGGACGGAATTGTTTGTTGAAATTTAACACACGAAAGTTTCTCCTTTTTTTCATAATAAGGCAATATCAGGCAAGTTTTGCCGTTCAATAAAAAGTAATGAATTGTAGAAAAGATACGCTAACGCAATATACGGAATGTAAGAAATATATATGTATATATACGTCTATATGTATAATCTTTCACATTTACCTTTAAATAATAAGTTAAGATGTATAAATAAAGCCATAAAAATATGGAATGTTACACACATGCAGAGGTCACTGCAACGTGGTTTCTACTGCTAAAATTAACGAATCACAACCAGACGAAATTATACACATGAATAACTAAATGAAAATAATAATAAATAAATAAATAGAAAAATAAAAAAATCGCATTGTTTCTAGCAGGAATGCTTTATCAAATAACACATGCAACGTACTAGCAAAGCTATAAAGCAAAATAAAGTAAACTGCTTTTGCGCAATTTTGTTTTTACAGGCCTGGTCGAAGGAATAAACGAATTTCGGGTTTCACGCGAGGCGTGGTGTAATTGATTACTTTTAGCAGTAAACGCTGAGCAACCCTTAGATTATAAATAAATAATTAAGAAAAATATATCAGGTGACCTTGTGTTTCTCGAACAAATGAAAATGAAAAATCTCTCTTTTGCTTTTGAAACAGCCCGTGAGATTTTAACAAGTGCATTTAATTTACACGACAGTCCTACGTTTTGTTTTACTCATTTACAAAAGTCTTTACCTTAAGTTTGGTCCTCGATACCTGAGCGATTGAGAACAATGTTATGAAGTGCGGCTCACCCCACCGGAAATGCACAGAAAGTGGCGCTGGAGCGCTCTTTTTGGAAAAAAGAACTCGTCTCATTACTAGCCGGATTCAGCGGAAATGGTAATAATTATAACAATACAATAATAATAATAAGTTCCTATCTCGTGGAACTTTATTTTATCTAGACTAACGAAGTGATTAAAATAAATACAATAAATTCGCAATGAAAATGTTGATCCTTTATATTGATTACAACATCTGTTTAAATAAAAATGAATGTCTGTCTGTATGTCTCTTATGCCTTGCTAAACCATTCATCCGATTGCGATGGAACTGGGGAAATTCATTGTTTACATCAACGGGATGGTTATAGGGATAGTACAATGATTTTAAAAAATTGATTTTTTTTTTCAGCGGCAGCAACGGGCTGGTTACCAGCTAGTACGTAAATAAAAATTATTATGTTTCTTCTTCCATTAATCTACTAAAACAAATCTTTAAAATATGTTAAAGGATTAATGGCAGCCGAAAATAATTCAAACGCTGTCAAAGATGTGATTATAAATCTTTAAAAAAATAAAATTGAAAAATTAAAAAAAATAAAGAAAGAATTAGTTCTCTAAAATATATAGTTTATTAAACTGGTAAAAGTTTTTATCCTTCGTTTTTAAATTATATATATAATCTGTTATAACTATATCGCTTTAAAAAATTATGTGCTGTAGTAATGTTTTGTAAACGTTTCTTGAATTAAAAACTGAAATTATGATAATTTGATGATTGACATTATTTGGTATAAATATTTAAAAAAAAGATAGTATGAAAAAGAAAACTGATTTCATTTTGTCTTTTTAAGATACATTTTATAATCCTTGATTCGCAACAAAACTAATTAAATAATTCTGTCAGGGGGCAGCAAAATAATAATTCTAGATTTTTTCTTTTTAGGCATTTGAACCTGTAAGATGCATCATTTTATCAATTGATTTCGTTCTTAGTTGAGAAAATAAAGAGCAATGCCATATGACAATCGATGGGAAAAATTGAATCGAAAAGTGAAACAATAATTTGAAGCCACTTTCATTATTTTTGAAATTCTTGCGTTTCATTCGCAACTCATTCGTTTTTTTTTTCTTCCGAAAACAACGAGAAGCAAGGAAGTTAACTGCGATTAATTTTGTCATGGGACTGTCATATTATTTGGAAAACTATTCCACTGATGTGAAACGCTCTTTTTCATTCAATTCCAACTATTAGTTCTCCCTATCCCTCTCTCTATATATATTTATTTATGTGTCTTGTACACATTTTCAGTAGTTATTAATATACTTTTTTATCCATCCAATGAAATTCAGATACATTTTTTAAAACTTATAGTGGATGACACTACTGCTGCAAATACAGTTTTTTCAAATATTAATTAATGAATTAAATTTTTTCAGTCATTTCTATTGGGTCGCCATTTAGTCACCAAGTTTGTTGTCAAGCTCTGAGATTACTGGCGCGACAACCGATCACAAATAATGTAAGAAAATAAGTAGAAATCGAATTGATTTATATATACATTTCATTGCTTGTAAATATTTCAATTCATGGCACATCTTCCAAGGAACGCACACCACGAGAGATCACGTGACGTGACTGCAGCGCCATTTTCTGTGCACGAAGGCCGGTCCCGATTCCGAAGCCGTATAAAAACGAGGAGTTAGTGAGCATTTTTACCAAAATTTTCTCCTTTGTTCACAATTGTGTCGTAAATATATGCACCAGGTATTGTATGAGAAGATTATAGTATGAGCAATATCCAAATCTTTTAAAGATTCATTTTATATCAAAACAGCAGCGGACTTTTAAAAACAGTATGAAATATCTTTCAATTGTATCAGTAAGAATACGAAAATAAATATTTTTCTGGGGTGAAATTTGATTTATAAGTGCATTAAGAACGATAGTTGTAGGATCTCTTTAATTCGTGAATATTTCATAGAATTTGCTACTTAAAAGCTTCTGGAGATAATATTAATAAAAATTCTTATTTGCTCTTTAGAGGTTTTTTAAATGGATATGTTCTCTTCAGGAAAAAATAGATTCAGTTTAATAAAGTCTTAATTGCTTAAATTTAGAATTTGAAAGTAAAGCTCAACTTTAAAATACGATACTTTAAATAATATATTAAATTACCTTAGAAAAATTTTTCGAGCTGGCGAGCCTAAACAAGAACATTCTTTAGAAGATAACAGTACACTTTTAGCAGGTCATGTTTAAGCAATGAAGTTGAAATTTTGAGCAAACACATTAGATTAAATACTTATAGCAATCGGCATGTTGATTCGTAGAGATAGTAATTTCATATCCTTTAAATGGCACAGAATTTGCAGTTGTTAGATAGAGAACGTAGAAACAGCGATTGGTGGATAAGTTAAAGAAGATGACATCGTTTTTTTTTTGGAAACTTGAATTGAATTATACAAAGATAGAGACTATTGCGTCCTTTCTTAACCATTGAAAGTACAACAAAGCTGTTTTAAAGTAATTTATTTAGCTCTACTATTCCAGTGGAAAATTTTGGAATGCTGAACTCAATGGAATGCTTCCTATGGAAACCGAATGCTTACGCAGAAGCAATATCATTTTGATATGTGGCGTCTTGGTTTTGAAAGTGAAGTAATTTTTGTTTTCAAATACACGGACGCGGGCTTCAATACATGGTTATGATATGTACTCGTCGATCCATTTCACACACTCTTAAGCACAGGCGTTGATATTTTGTGTCCCTCAACACATTTTGAGAATTGAGTGTTTACTCTGCAAGTGAGAACACCAAGCTCGTGATAAAACATTTCGAGCCGATAAAAGATGCGTAAATACTACAAAAGAGAAAATAACGAAGCACACAATTAGAGTAGAATAAAATATAATTTTGAGGAATCAAGAAAGTGGAAAATGGTGCAGATCTTATATTTGTTTCTCTGACAATAGGCTTTCATCCGTACATTTCAGATAGCAATTCTTCAAAGTTTGAATTCAGATTGGAACGCTCTTTGCAACGATTAAAACGACAGACTCATTTTTTACTTTAAAATGGAGCGTAGAAGAAAATTTTATAGCGTTTTTTTCCCACAACGAACAACTAATTGCTAAAACTTACCGACTTTTCGTCTGAAAACAAATTAATTGCATCATTTTGTAAACTATTATATATGATTAAATCCCATCTCTTTTCACAAATTGTCATTTATATTTTGATAAATAAGGAGAAGTATGTTTGATGAGTATCCAATTGAGGAAGGAGCAGAGGACTCTTTTATTTAAAGAATTTTATGTCGGCACTAAAACAATTCATAAATGGAAGAGTTTTTATTCAACACGTTCACTGCCACTGCCCTCGTCTGATATCACGACCCTCTACCTAATGAGATGACCCCTTCTTTGCTATCTCTTAACTGCAGTAGACAAGGTGTCATTTAATAACACATAGATGGTTTGGTCCCAAAAAAGAACGCAATCCACGAGTTATCTCGTTGTTGGCAGTCAACGTGTTAAAAAAAAATCGATTGATTAAGCACTGTTAAATAATAAAAACGAATTTATCTTCTGGTCGAGCAAAGAAAAGGATTTTGAAAAATTGGCGAGATGGTCAATACCGAGAAAGATATTATTAATGCCTCTTCTATTTACTCTTGGCGGCATTTCCCTTTACAATGAAAGAAAGAGCAACTCTCAAGAAACTTAAGAGATGCGAACTGCACAAAAGGTGCTTTTCCAATAGAAGTTTGCTATGCAATACAAGAACTGCAGCATCTTGCCGAAGTCATCTGATTACAAATGAGCATCAAGTTTTCACTTCGCATTGCCTTCTGGCAAGTTCGTGAACGGGCTGAAGCACGATGAAAGCGCGCAATGATTTACAATGCGAAAGAATTTTGACGAGACTATTAACAATCCGAAAAAAACTACACTCGCACGATGTTTACTTTTGAACTGTACGCGAAAGTGGGAAACATAAAACAAAGCACGAGATCTGCACACATCACGGAATAAGTCTAAAAACAGGAAGAAATTATATAATGATTTTATATACATAAGAAATGAAAGCAAGAAAAACAGTGTTTTAAAAGTCCAGAGAATACAGATATGAATGTATGATACTTTCATGATGTTGTGATTTCATTCCAATCAAGCATTCTTGGATTATGAATAAAATCAATGCTACTCTGAATAACGCATGCATTGATATGAAGTAGATAAAAGCTTGTTTCACTGTTTTATTGAATATTTTTTTAAAGAATAAATAATTTATTTGCTTAAAAGGATTCCGGAAAACTTTCTGAGATTTATAGGCTTGCTGTTTAGAAGGCCGTATTAGATTGTCATCTGTTTTGTACCTCATCTTTAAACCAGAAGGGAATTCACTAAGGAATGTACAGCTGGAACGTATTAAAATTTATTTTTATCAGCAATTATAAAATGTTAAGGTGTAATCGCATGAATGCCATAACAGTTTCACATTGGGAGTAAAATTGCTTCATCAGAAAATTAATAAAATGAATGAGGTCGGAAAGAAAGAATATTGTTATTGACAGAAATGATAAACTTAATAAGAATTTTTCGGATTCAACCAGCGAAAGCGCTGTTATTTCAAGGAAAATATTAATCGGTTATCATTCACAAATTTATGAATGCAGAGTACATAAAATAGAATTCCAAAACCTTCGACGAAAAAGATAGACTTTGTTTTTTGTATTATATGTCCGTTAAATTTTTTAGTAATTTTAATTTGCATAGAGATATACTATTTTTGTTTAACTAATAATTTTAAACTAAATTTGAAGTTATAACTACACTAATGCACTGATTTTTACAATCAAATTATGAAATTTATTATTTTATACTAATATTGAAGTAAAAACTATTCAGAAAAAAATCTCAACTTTTTAAACTATGACTTGAATTTCTATAAAATAATGAATTCATTCAATAAGGTAATACTTCAAGTCACCATTCTCATTCTTCTAAAACGTTACATAAAAAATACAATTTTGGAAATATATATGCTATAAATGAAATATAAAAGCATAAGCTTGATTATAATGCTTTGAAATATATTTTTTAGTTATTGAAAATATTACATAATCTCTTTAGAATTTACGATTTAATTTTTAGATTTCAAATAAAAGAATATATATATTAATTTCTTCAACCGTACATTTTATCGAAATGAAAGAAAAAGCAACATGCATCACAATACCCTCTAATATTCAATATTCCTCCGAAGTTAAAATCCAATGAAATGTACAGCGTAAAGATAACAGTATTAAATGCTTAACATTCCAACAAGTCAAAAGAAATTCCAAGAGCAGTAACAGGGAAAAATGATAGAATATGGACCATACTTTTATGTAATGATTAATTGAAGATTAAAACAAACATTGAATACAAATATTCCAAAGTTAATCTTCAAAACTTGAAAAATGATCTTAACAATTTATAACATTAATTTAGTGGGCGAATGTCTAATACAATTTCAAATGATACTGATTACGCAAGAACTAAGTGTTATTACTGCATTCAATAAAAGTTCCTTGCAATCCAATGGGGAAGCTTGCTTTGAAAGGTTTTTCTTTTTTCAAGTCGCCACTCACTTTCTTGAGAGTGTGTGGAGAGAGATTGTATGTCATGCAGAGGCACTCGAAGTACATTGGTCTTACGTAGATAGTAGTCTGATTATCGGGCATTGGACTCAAATGAACTGAAGTCTAGACACTTTTCCGTGTAGCTATACAATGCATTTTTTTCACGCATATTTATCTACATGCCGGGGAAAAGACAGAGATTTACATATAGAGGCTGTAACTGGAGTGACACATTGATTGAAAATTGAGGCATGCCAGAAAGCTAATTGATCAAAAATATTACTGTAGTTGATGACTGAATTCCTCAGAATTGTTTGGATTCGTTTTCCTTTTGGGATACCTTTGTCCACACATTTCATTTCAAATGAGAATTAGGATTCATTTCCGTGTATACGATTTTTAATCCAAAGAACATTTTATTGAATTGAGAAATCAAGCTAAGTAAAGATTCGACTATAAAGTAAAGTCATAAACTATCATAAGGTGATTCTAGACAGATTTTAAATTTTTAATATTCAACTTTAAAGAAACTCTTGAGCTATAAAACTTTTAATAGCTTAGACAGCAATTTAATTCTAATGATATAATTTCGATCCTTCTCTTTTTCGAGGAAAGCTGTCATTTTCAGCATTAATCACTCCTTGCTTTAGCAACTAAAGATTAACAGGCCTAAAGTCAGCTACTTCTTAATTTTGAGGATATTAAATGGTGATATTTTTTATATGTAATATGATAAATATACGATATGCATTCGTGATATGTTTATAAGGAGACATTAAATTTGATGAGCAAGAATTCCTTTCATTGATCAAACGCTCTGACTGTATGGATAAAGCTTTGCAATAGGAAATTAGTAGCCATTTCGAGAGTTTCAGATTCGCCATTTTACTTGTAAGTTGTAATTACTTTATAGGAAACTAAATTGCAATTCTTTGCTCAATATTCAGTTCATAAACAATATCTAATTTCAGAAAAAGCTGTCATTAGAGTTTTTCTGTAATGCTCTTCAAAAACAGCTGTATCTCAAAACACGTAAAATATGTAGTTCGGGGTGAGTTAATAAATTTATAGCTTCATTTATTTTTCATCAACTAACCAGTGCAGAGAACTGCCTTTAATGATTGTCAATTATTTTAAATGTGCTTTCTCGCATGCCTCGGCCAAACAACAAATACTAAGATGTCAAAATATCTACATTTTGCATTGCTATGAATCAACATGCACATTTTAAAATTTCAAACACACCATGCAGATTATACGAACAAGTAGCGGTCCACACATTGGAAATAAAAGGCCATAAATCACAGAACAGTTTTTTTTTTCACAGCTCACAATAGTTAAACAGCAAATGCGTGTTAAACAGTATTATACTTAAGCTATGTACAATCTCACATATTTCATGTTTGATATTTGGTTTTTCTGGTTTTTAATTATAAAGTTTGTTCGGCAAACGGATTAAACCTAAAAATTCTTGAAGACAACAATGGTAAAAGCAACATTTTAAAACACAGAATTCAAAAATAGCAAATGAAATTCATGAAACAGATTAAAGTATCTATTTAAAATGTTGGAAATCATCGTTTTACAAGTGCTAAGAGTTATAAAGAAAATTTATTGTTGATGATGTGAATGCTAGAAAATATTCAAAATCAAAGCTTATTTAAATGCTGAATTGTGACAAATGGGCACATTTTTCTTTCGATATAATAATAAATGCAGAAGTAAACCCGGCATTTAATAAATGTACAGAATATTCTGTGAAATAAAATTTCAAGATTTTTTTGATTTATTTATTAAAACGTATGCATTATTTGGGTTTCAATTACGGCCAAGCAACCATTTTTTAGAAAGCAGATTTTAAAAAAAGATCAAAAGATTTAAAAACAAAAAACTTTACAAAGGATAAAAAAATAAATTTATCGGTCTCATGCTTTTGAAACCATTTAAATTATTTCCTTTTATATATAAATACGCATCAATAAAAATCCTTTTCAGATAATTTTCGAAAGTAGATTTTAAACCAAAAGACTCTGCAAAGAATAGGACATAAATTTACCGGTCTTATGCTTTTGATATCATTTAAATTATTTCATAAATAAGCATTATTTTATATTATTTCATAAATTTTTATAAATTATTTCATAAATGTGATTTATAAATAAGCATCAAACAAATTCCTTTTCGGATAATTTTAGAAAGCAGATTTTAAAAGAAGATTAAAAGATTTTAAAACAAAAGATTCCATAAAGGATATAAAATAAATTTACCGGTCTTATGCTTTTGAAATCATTGAAATTATTTCATTTGATTTATAAATAAGCATCAATCAGAATCATTTTCAGATAAAAATAAATAAATTTTGTATTTTCAAAATTTCAATACCCAATCAAAAAGTCTGTTTTTGTTTTTTTTGAGAAATAAAATTTTGAAAAAGGATTTTGCAGTGAAACATAAAATAATTACTGGAAAGCAGATTCCTTTTTAGGAATTTAGGAATGTAAAGAAATTTTTAAGATTGTTCTAAAAGGCTTTGGTCTTACTAAGAAACGAGTTATCATCGAGAAGCTACAGATGTTCTTATGTAGGCAGAGGAAAATGTTTTCAGCAGAAACCAGGGCAAGAAGTTCAATCTGGTTTGTCACGAATCAGATTGATTCCCCAGTTGATCGAAGAGTGATTGTCTGGCAATTGTCTAATGCATTCAAGCAGTATACGAACGTGTAAGCATTGTCAACAGATGGAGAACAAGAAATGTTTTATAGAAAGAGCCCTTTATAGGAAAAAAAGGCACCCCCCAAAATAAAAACGAAACAGAACCCATAGAACTAGACAGCAATGGTAGAAAGGCATAAATAACTTAAAAATAGATTTCAATGTTTTAAACTGAAGATGAATTCGAGCCTTATTGAACTGAGATTAAGTGCAGCAGATGCGTTCATTTGTGGCAAAAGTAGCAATTCATAACTGAAAACACATATATTCTTCATGCAAATGTTTCATGATGATATTATCATGTATTCAAGAGCTTCAGTTGGAAAACTGTCAAGAAATGTCACCTCTCGCTGAAGAGTCGAAAATATATGAAGGCGACCAAAAAAAAAAAAAAAATTGTGAAAAAATTTCTTGATGAAAAAAAAAATTTTTTTTTTTATTATCCCAAATCAAATTCATCTTGAACAGTGTATTTAAAAAAATCAAAAGCATTCTTATTTTTATCGATTCTTCCTTAGAAACATTTGAGCTGTTGTTAAATTATAAATCATATTTAGAAAAACAAATGTTCAAAGCAATAAAGGACAGCTTGCTGTTAAAAAGCTAATATTTAATTCGAAAATAAAAGTGAAGCAAATAAACAGATGTTAGTGAACTAAATAATGCGCTAACTGATATTATTTAATCTTGGTACTTAAACTTAATATTCAATGGCAAAATGTGAGTTGTTCCACGTTCTATAAAAGTCGCAATGCTCAGGCCATGTAACATCTATATACAAATCTCACATGCATCACACATATTACAGTATCGTGCCGAAATATTTTCATAGGAAAATAGACGTCGAGTAAGAAAAACGTCACATTTAGACAAATCACTGATAGGATTTGTAAGTAGCAATTATGCATATAGGTACGATGGGCAATATATTTTTGCAATCAAAAAAGTCCGAAACTAACATTCAGGTAAAAGAGAAATAAAGACGCTTTTACAGCTTTAGAGTGCAAAAAATTAAAAGAAACAAAGATAGCATAGTTTTGGTTGAAAAGTTTTGGACTTAATTCAATGAGGACATCGGTAAAAGAATTGTGAAGTGGAATTTAGAGTAAAAAATGCAAACATCGAATGTCACAAATATGTGCAGACATTTAGATAAATGTTAAACTTTGCAAGTGGACCAACATTTAAATTATGTACAGTTATGAAAGACAGATAGTGTTCAGATACATTATGTCTCAAAACACACAGAGAGCATATCTCTCCAGAGGTAGTTCATGTATAAAAAAATTCTGAAAAAAAAAGAGAGGGGAATTTAAAATAAATAAACAAAAATAAACAATTTTGCCAATTTCTTCATATGCCAGAATTTTCTTTCATTTCAAGAATTTGCGGTAATTTGATTTTTTTTTTTGCAAGAAAAAAAGTTGCCTTTTGTATTCATATTTTATGATAGAAAGCATATATTTTATATCATACTGAAATGAAGAAGTTTCATGCTTTTCTATTAATGGAAGAATTAAGATAATTCAATAAAACCTGTAATTACGTTTGTAGATTAACATTTGCACAATATATTGCGCAGATTTTTTTGAACTAAAGATTCTTATAATTGTATTTAGAAAATATTTAGGTTTTGCTGATTTAAAATTGCAATTATTTTGATAAATGTCAAAAATTTTAATTTTAAAGGATAAATCAGTTACTTCAAATATACATTGGTTACTATTTTACCCTACTTTGCACTGTATACTTGGATATTTTTGGAATCCGAATCTATTAAAAATTGATATTAGAATTTTCCACTCGTTACACTTTTGATTTAATGCAGAAATTTTTTCAGTAAAAAGTTATAAATCGATTAATATTTAATCAATTAATTTCAATGTAAAATTTCTTTTTTGAAATTTTTCTCTTTTATTCATAGAATTTATTTTTATAATGTGCGCAACTTTTGTTGAAAAATTAAAATTTGCGCAATTGGAGTTAATATAGATTTAATATTTCTTTCAAAACTGGCATCTGAAGAATCACTGCCATTCGCATGGCATGTAACGGAAAAGAAGAACATCAAACATGTTGGATGTTTTTACAGCTGTCGCTCACAATCAAAAGAGACACCAAAAACGGAAGTGTCCAAACGTTTGGTATGAACACTCGCAAAAAAGACTTTATATTTCAGTAGAAAAGGTGGATGAACACGACAACTTTGCAAATCTTACCTATTTGATATCACAATCAGCATAGATGAGACTCATGAAGTACATCAAGACAGACAAATTCGCGCCTCAAAGAGGGCGCGACGACTTGTTAAGGCACAGTAGAGAAAGTGTTCTGCTTTTCGAATACTGCATGCAGTGTAAAATGTGAGAAGCGCTTATATATCGAGATTGCTCTTTTCCGTATCCAATAGTACACGGATTCAGTGGAATTCTTGGACTGAAGTCTATATACCAGCTTTGCCAAAAATATATAATTTGCCATTTCGAATTAACAGCCAGCTTGTTTCTTGGTAACGTACTGGCTACAGGACGATTTGGTATGTTTTGGCGAGGATGGTATACAGGATTGTAAATTCCAACAATTGTAAATAGTAGTTGTGGCCTATTGAGATGTATACATTGATAACCATTATGAAATGTTTTGTCAAATGTTTCTGATGACTGAAAATCAAAAACTATTTTTAATTTTGAGCTACAATATGTTAAATAAATATTACTATTTTTTTAATAAAAAATATGGAATATAACTGAGTGTTTACTTTTTTTAAGATTTCAAATGTTAAATAAATTTTAAAAGCTCGACTTGTATGTTTTCCAAGTCTTTTAGAATAGAATATTCAAGGACCTATACATTTTTTAAATAAATATAAGTAATTTGGAAACTAAACACCTCTTGTTAAATGATTAAATAAATTTCCTACATTTCAGATGCAAGAAGTAATTTATTTCAAATTATAAAAGAACGATATTTTCCTTTAATGCTGTTTTTAAAAACTTCATATTAATGTTGGGGTTAAATCTTTTTTTTAAAATTCTAGATATTATTGATTTAGATATTTTTTCCTATTAAAAAAAGAATACATATCATAAAAAATATTTAGGTAGGCAGTAGTCCATTTTTAAGTAATACACGACCTCTTTTCCAAGTAAAATTTTGATTTTGTTTGTAAAAGAGCAACACGATAAAGGGTATTCATTATAAAAATATAAGTATCTGAACAAATGTAGCTTCTCATATGAAGAAGTTTTCTAAAATTTGCGTTAAAGGAAAGAAAAGTTTTGAAGTATTCATACAGGAAACACACAAGTATGAAATAATAATTATATATTGAAAATGAAATAATGTAAATAATTTTATCATTTCTTAAGTTTTGTTGGAATTTTGAATAAATTCTCGATAAGTTCAAAACTGATACAAATCTGTTTAATTTTATAATAAAAGAAAATAATTTAGTTAAAGTCCGTTGATATGTTTATAAGTAATTCCTGACATTCACATCATCAAAATCTGTTGGATTATTTTTCAAATTCTTCTTACAGCGAAATTGAATTTCTTTTGGTTTATTTGGATGATTACTTACAAACAAGCAATAGTGGCTATTTTCTGAACAAAATGATTCTAATACAGGAGTCCCAAGTCACATTAAAGTAACTTAATAAGAATTTTTTAAGTATATATTTGAAGAAAATAGCAGAAAAGAAAATAATAAGCTCAATTTAAAACCATAATTATTCACGAGTTTAAAATGTTTGTACAAATAACTTTTTAAATTCAAAACGTAAAAAAATCTGTACTGATCATAGAAAAACAATGCATTTGAAATAAATATATTTGAATAATGTCTATAATTGAAATATAGTTGAGACAATGCTAACACAAATGAATAAAATCATCACCGTTTATAATGGAATCATTGAAGTACTTAGTAGTAATTAAATTACACTCATGACGAGACAAAGTGACGCTCATCATAGAAATAACTTTCGACACATTAATGATGTCACACTTGATCTTCAAGCTTGATCGTCATTTCGTCAATTACCGAATGAAAAGGTTTAAGAAAAACACGACAAGGAAGTAAATTTGTTCACAGAAGCTATTAACTCAAGGCTAAATTGGCTGCAATCGAGTGCCACATTTCACTAAGAATTCTAAAATTTCTAATGAATAAATAATCTAAAAAGTGCCATCAATACTGGACAAGCATGATATTAATTCCTAAACTATACAGTTTTACCTATAAAATATACAATTCATTTTCCATCACTCAACTGGTTTCAAAATAAATATCACGATAATAAAATTCGAGAACTATTTTAAAATGCCAGAATAACTTTTTAGAAAAACAAGACAGAAGCACCTTTTTTATGTAAACAATATATAACGGGCTCTGACGATATGAGTAAAGGAGGAGAAAAACGACATTCTTTGACAGAGACACTGATATTTGCATTACACAGTAAGCATATTTTTTTGAACAGTCCAACAGTGATTGAAGTAACAAATGCACTGTAAAACGGTCATTTATGCTAATGGTTAAAACACCAACACGGTAAAACTATGAACATTGGTCATCGGTGTACCGAACCAAAATATGAGAATTACAACGAATGCATAAAAAAAAAAAACGCATCGGAAAGGAAAAACAAAGGTACTTTTTCTTAACTTAGTCGAGATAATATATGTTTATATATTCTTTTATTGTATTCGGCTTCCTCGAGGAAACGGGGGACACAGGACATCTCTCTTGGCCTCTTGGTGCACCCCTGCAATGACAAAACGCAGACGTTAGTTATCGGAACAAAAAGGCTGCATGAAAATGGAAACTAAGTTTCCATTGCATATATTTCTAACTTATTGGACAAACTAGATTTATTTAAACCAACTGTTAACTTGACTATAATCATTTAAACCAATACATTGAATCTAACTCAATAATTTATTAGGTTGGTACATGATTGCCAGACGTTTCTTTGACACGCTATATTTTAATAAAAATTTACAATATTTTATAAATTTATGAATGAAAATATTCGTTTACGTTATAAAAATGCGTGCACGTTATAAATATTCTTATGTTGTTATTGGAGATAACTAGGCCCGAATTCGTGATCTGACGGATGTTTGACAAATAACATGACGACAAGACTGTTGGCATCCAATCTTGAATATGTTATCTGGATTATAAAGCTTCCACTACAATACTCTCAATGCAGTCAGAGGTGAGAAAAACGGTATTTTGTGGCTGTTTAGTGGTGATCTTATTGGCAGTTGAAGTTTTAATGCGTCTTACCCCCTTTTTTCTGTTTGGCTGCTTATTTGTCAGCTTCATTTTTATTTTTATTGACTGATTATTTATCGCTATTTTTTATTTATCGCCTATATTTATTTATTATTCGGGTAGAGGGCACCACAACAGCTGTATGAAGTTCACGTATATTATTTTTATTTTCATCGTCCTAGGTCACAAATGTTGCTATTTGGAGATAGATAGGCTCGAACTCGTGATCTTTTGGTTCATAGCCAGATAATATGACCTCAAGACTGAAAGCGATCACTCCATCTTGAGGATGTGATCTGGCTTATCAAGCTTCGACTACACTTTTCGCCATATTATGTTATACCACTTTGTGAAAGGATGGAAAGTAGCCCAGTCATTTCGCGATCTCAATGCACTTTTCGGTGAGGACCCCATCAGCAAAAGTCGATGCAGGGAATGGTTTGTCCGTTTCAAATTTGGTGGCCTTAGCTTGGAAGGTAAGCCAGGAAGAGTTCGAACATCGGTTTTCGATGACCATGCAGTTTTGGCAACCATGGTAGGGGAAGAAATCTTGGCAACTCGAATGCTGGCTGGCATCTTCAATGGGGGCCATCCAGCCATCGTTCGGTTATTGAAGTAGATGGTGAGTAATCTCCAGATTAGTCCCTGGATGTTGCGGATGTCGCAGAATGTCCTAAATTGGACCTTGTGCCAGTAAAATACACCATACCAAACCAGATTAGTCGTTAAAAAATTTAACTGTGAATTTTCATGTTTTCTCTTTCATAATAAATACTGTGTCTTAGAAATTCCTGGGGATATCATTTAAAAACGCCTGATAATTAGATATAGATATAGAAAAGATAATTAGATTAGATATAGATATAACCCAATAGACATATAAAATTTTAACCGATATTCTAAAATTTCTAATCAATAATTTAAATATAAAATAATCATAATCATCATGAAATATTTTTATTTAACATATTTGGAAAGAAGTGAAAGTAAAAAATAATGTAAAATAATAATAATAATTCGAAGACAACATTCAATAATTAATCAGCTGCTACCGAAATTCCAGGGGATATCATTTAAAAACGCCTGAAACATATGCGCCAACCCAATAGATATATGAAATTTTAATCGATATTCTGAAATTTCTAATCAATAATTTAAATTAAAATAATAATAATGATAATGAAATAGTTTTTCAGCATATTTGTAAAGGAGTGAAAGTAAAAAATAAGGTAAAAAAATAATAATTCGAAGACAATATTCAATAATTAATCAACTGCTACATTTTAAGAAGATTTCATTTTTTTATTCATACGAAGGTTTATATGTATGAATATCTCATTATTTATTAAGTACTTTTCATACTGAATTTATTTTTCACCTCTAATACTAACTTGTATGTATTGATATAAAAAATTAGACCTTCAAGAAGATTTTTATTGAATCAACACCCAAAGAGAATGAAAAAGATAATTCTCATATAACTAAAGGGATGCACATTCTCAGAAATTGAGGCCCTGAGTAATGGGGCTTGCATAAGACGATGAAAGAGTTATGGCTAATTCTCACATAACTAAAGGTAAAAACCATATAACTAAAGGGTAACACCATCATATAACTGAAGGGAATTATTGTAACGAAAGGGAACCCTTTATCATATAACTAAAGGGAACCCCCTTCAATATAACTAAAGGGAATTATTGTACTGAGAAAATGTTTTAAAAATGTTCTCAATGAATTAAAAAGTAAAAGGCTTCACCTTCAGTTGACTCCGTTCTGTATGCAGTTTCCATTCTGGGTGAGGAGAGAGTTGACCATTTGGCAATTCACCTCCCCCATCTTGTTCTTGGCGTACTCTATTCGGATGCCGCCCCGGTCCGAGGAGAAGAGTACGTAGCCCTGCAGGGCCTGAAGGGCGTGGGTGGCCAGCCGGATGTCCTGTGGAAACACAGTCATTGGATAAAAATTTCATCTAATCATTGACCCATTCAACTACTTCAAGACCAGAAATTGGAAAAAAGGGAATAAAATTAATTAAGAAGTACTGTACATTCTCAGACATTGTGGCCCCTTGTAATGGGGCTTGCATACGATGAAAAAGTAAGGGCTGATCCACATGCAGCTATTCTCTATAAGCAATTCCACATAATACAATACAAAAGTTATGGTTAATTCATGTAGCTATTTTCTATAAGCAATTTCACATAATACAATAAAAAAGTTATGGTTAATCCATGTAGCTATTCTCTATAAGCAATTCTACATAATGCAATAAAAAAGTTATGGCTAATTCATGTAGCTATTCTCTATAAGCAATTCCACATAATACGATGAAAAAATTATGGCTAATTACTAAGTAGCTGTTCTCTTCAAGCAATTATTCCACATTATATGATGGAAAAATCGTGGCTAATTCTCATGCATCTATTCTCTATAAGCAATTCGACATAATACGATGAAAAAGTTATGACTAATTCTCATGAAGCAATATTCTATAAGTAATTCCACTTCCTACGTAAGATTAACTTAATAATATTATTATTATTGTTTAGAAAATTTAGTTTAATAGCTAAATGATTATGGATAGTTGATAAGTAGCTGCTATTTTGGGGATTGCTTGTGACATCATATAGGAAAAAGAATGTTTTTTTCGCAAAATATTGTGATTGCAAAAACATTGTATTGATTCTTTTGAGCCATGCAACTTCAGATTACTGAAACACATTACGTTGATTAACATGTTTCGATTAAAGCTTAAGAAAATGATATTAATTCTCTTATAATAACTATCACACATTCTCGAGACATGTCACATTTAACAAAATGGCGTTATTTTATTGCGAAGGAATCAGATAAAATGGATTGCAAAAAGTAAAGATACTGTTAGCTTCATGACGGCATAGAAATGAAGCTCCTTACCTGATATTCGACAAATGCTACAGGTGCTCCACCCTTATTATGCATGCGCAGACGACAAAAGCCCGGGAAGCTGAAAAGGTGAAGTAACATTAGCCAATACATACTGCTAAGAGCTGACTTATTGAATAAGTTAAGACTCCATAATTTCTCACAGAGAGTGTTTAATTTGGATGATTGCAACGAAAACTGTTCATCCTTGATTATTATATTGCGAAATTTGAGAATCATACTTTGGAGTTTATTTATCTATACTATTAATAAATATGCGTGTGTGCGTGTGTTGGGGTTGTACAGGTCAGACCGTTTACCTTACAGCCATTACATTTTTTAATCCCTACGCCTGATTATAGATTACATAATTATCTTGAGATTCAAACATTTTTCATTGTTTCCTCAAAATATTTAATTGCGTTGATTTTCTTCCATTATTGAAAGTAAAAAAAAAGAAGGGTTTTGTTTAATATCTTTGTAGTTTACAACCCCCCCCCCCCCGCTGAAATTAAGACACTGCAAAATTTAGAAATTAGATAATCCGATATTTACGTTTTTATTAGGGCTCTGCCGTTATGGGGCTATGCCTCCATTAAAAATGTTTAGGTATGCAACGAAGATAATTTAAGTAAGACAATTAAAATAGAGCGGTTTTAATACTGTACATTTAGGCAGAATCATATACATGAAATTATAATGAGCGAGATTTCTGAAATCAGGTAACATATCTATTCAAGGGCGACTGCTTGTTGCCTGAAGCAAATAGTAGGAAATAAAGGAATATTTAAAAGCATTTAAGAGACAACGTTTCAAACAAATGAAGATAAATGAAAATTATTTCGCATCAGAACGAGAGCGAAATTCAATCGAAAGCTGATAGTGATCATTTACATATTTTGTATGACATTTACGTATCATAGCAACAAAATACTAACTTTTAACTTGGATTTAGCATTTCTACAGAATTTATTGTCTTCTCAGAAAGTTAATTGAAGATGAATCATTGGTAAATGGATGCGGTTGAAATTCAATTTTTTTAAAGTTTTAGATTATTCTGTTCTATGCCTGTAAAGGAGACAATCTGAAGATAAAACATTTACAGAATATTTCATTAATGAATAAGAATTCAAAAAAATTACCACAAAATTTTCCTTAATTGCATTAAGAAAGTTTCAAGTGAAAGTGAGAAAGTAACTGTAATTTTGTATCCCATCAAACAAAAGAATTAAAAAAAAA
>JAPMOQ010067144.1:461103-473927 GCA_026543055.1 Argiope trifasciata | reverse complement strand
ATTTGCATTAATATTCATTATTATATTGCATTGCATATTCAAATTTTATTTTTTAAAAATTTTTAATCTTTGGCAGAATTTTCTTTCCTGAAACCTCATAAATTGAAATACAATAGTTTTTATTATAAAATTTGCAAAACGATATGAAATATATATTTTTTGTTCAAATTTGGTATAATAATTTCTGCACATTCTGTAGTTTTTGAGCTGGGAAATAAATAATCTAATCATTAAAAAATTTTTATAATCATTTTAGTACTTCACAATGCCAAAAAAGTGGATATTAAATGTTATTTGTCAGTCAAATCTATATAGGGAGAAATATAGTTTAGATTTAAAAGGTAGATTGAAATACAGGAATTTTTTGAAGAACTGGGTTATATATTTCTTAAGATGTCAGTAAGAATTTAAGCAATTTATTTGAAAAGCTTCCAAAGTAAAAGAATTTTGCCATATACCTCTTTTTAGCCCCCCAAAAACTTTTTCCAATTTTTTTTGTAATTATGATTTTATGGATGTATTTTTAATCTTTTATATGAAAAAAAAATTCAAAAATATAATTATTTTGCAGTTTTTCTGAAAATAATAATCCTGCATATTGTAAACACATAACTTAAGTAAAATTCAAATTTGAAGGAAAAAACAGGCAAATTTAAAATTCAAATCGATTCATTCCAACTTGCAAAAGCATGCTTATTTTTAGCAGAAACTATATATTGCTCATGGGGGAAAATTCAACATTCAGAATTTTGTGCTCTAGGAAGCTAGGTTCTTCGGAAGCACGGTTACGGGAGGAAAAAATCACAATGACTTGAAGGAACATAAACTGATGAAAAGAATTTGTTTAAAAATAATTTCATTTAAATCCATGCAGTCCATCTTTCGATGATCTCACTTTTTGTTGATCGAAGGCAAATAATCAAAGAAATGTGCGATGGTTTCTCTGTAAAAACTGAATTTACAAGACACTGATTGATTTGATTTGGCTGATTATCAATATTAGTTAATTTTCTTGGAACGTTACATACTTCGTATTTGCACATTGTCCAGAAAATATATGTGTTCAAGTCTGAACAGATATAACAAAAATCGTGATGGAAATTTTGTATCAATGTGTTTTGCAAGGATAATAAGCTATTTTTTTCTGTTGTATTCATACCGTGTCGATACTTAAGTTTAATAAACTTAACGGCGCTCATAAATTAGCTACTAATCAGATTTAAAAAGGATGAAAGTTTTCTATCTGCACATCATTTACAAAGCAATGGCTACAGAAAAAAAAAAGTCTTTTCAGAAGGTCAATACAGATGAGCTGGTTCAATTCAATTAAAGATGGGGAAAGGATTAAGGCAGAGACATAAACAAAATATAACTTGGGAAAGCCACTGGGGAACGAGGCGGGTACTTTTGAGACATTAAAGAGGGCAGATTAAGCAAATAAAAAAAAAAGCAAACCTAAAGCCGGCGTGCTTACTTTTTCATAAGAGGGCCAGAAACGGCAGGTAAAGTTGTCAGGAGGGTTGTACATTTCAGGCTGAATATTAGAAAGTTTAAACCAGAAGGTGAGAAGGTTGTCCACATAAAAAGAAAATAACGTTTCGTTTATTGAGTGAGCTTAAATACTAGTGAACTGAAAACATCATTTCATCATGAAATCACATTTCTTATTACATCTTGGTTAGTCTTTCCATTCAGTAAATTTATATATTCCTTCTATATTCATTAGTAATGCAAATGAAAAAGAATAATGAAAATAAGTAATGAAAAAGAATAAGGATATGAAGCTTCTGATTTCTAAGCTTCCAAGTTGTTTCATACTAAAAATTTAAATTGGCCAAGTACCTTCAAAAGAATGTAAAGAAGGTTTTTTTTTTCAAATTCCCTTTCATATCGATATTTTATTTCTTTAATGTTGGTTTGACGTCTTCAATAAATGTCTGAAGAGAATGGTTTCATTTCAAAAGGCTTCTTTGCTCTTTGTCTTTATAAAAATGTTGATAAGAAAGCTTTCCAGCCCTTACGATTGACACAATGCTACTACAAATAAAAGATACCAATTTGCAATGAAAAAGATAACATTTAATGAATATGAAAATGAAAAGAATAAGTGTGAAATTTTACAAAAATTTATTTCTTCTTAACAATCATGTAAGCATAAAAAATAAATTGCAGAAACCGTATTTGCCATTCTAGTATATCAGGATCCAAATAACGATGTCATTTCTCTCGTTATAATAGGAAATGTCAACAGATAACAGTATTTAGCAAAACTCGCGCTGCGCTGTATTGTCTTATAATCACAATAATGGAAAGTAGAAGGATATCATGCAGTCCTGTTTATCTCGTGAATAAATTCACTTTTGCAGAGTATGCTTTCTTTTAAATTGGAAATAAATTATCTTTTGAATAACAGTCTGAGGCTGATGTTCAACAATATTAGAAATGCTAATGAAAATAGATCGATCATTTACAATAGAGTTTACATTTTAAAAGCATATGTATAGGAGAGACAAATATTTGCGTAAGTTATTAATATCTGTTGTGATTGAAACAATGCTAAATTATTCAGATTAATTGTTGATGTCGAAAATGCTAGATTATGAAAATTTTAGAATAAAAATGATCATTTCTAATAGTCTACAATTTTGTTCATTATAAAAACAAATATTAAATTGCGTGCAATTTCTTGGTTTTTACTTCTATTTGTAAGTGATGTGTGTCGTAAGTGGTGAATGAATTTTTTGTGCTCCTAAGGACTATTGCATCTGTTCTAAAAATGTAACTGGTACTACGTATGCAGCAAGAATGTCTTCCCTTGTTATCTATTTTTTATTTGAATGTAATCTCGTTCAAAAATTTAAGGAATATGCTTCCTTTTGGACAATGGTGCGATATGACATACTTATTTCGTCCAAAATCTCTTTAAGTTAATACATTATCTCGCAAAAGTCTTAAACGAGATAACGTATTCTAGTTCAAAAATTTCAGAATTATGTTTCCTTACGGACAATGGTGCGATATGAGATATTTAGTTCGTTCAAAATCTCGTTAAGTTAATACATTATCTCGTAAAATTTTTAAACGCGATAATGTATTCTCGTTCAAAATTTCAGAATTATGCTTCCTTACGGACAATGGTGTGATATGAGTTATTTATTTCGTTAAAAATCTCGTTAAATTAATACATTATCTTGTTAGATTTTTGAACGAGATAATGTAATCTCCTTCAAAAATTTAAGGATTATGTTTCTTTTCGGACAATGGTACGATATGAGATATTTATTTCTTTAAAAATCTCGTTAAATTAATACATTATCACATTAGAGTTTTGAACGTGATAATGTATTCTCGTTCAAAAATTTCAGGATTATGCTTTCTTTTGGACAGTGGTGTGACATTTATTTCCTGTTAGAGAGAGAAGGAAGGATACTCACCGGCAACTGTGCATGCAGGGCGGGGTGCATGAGGGCGGCCGTGTGCAGGGCCGTCGATACGGGCACTTCCGCATAAGACAAAGACAGGTGGGGCCACCCCTCGTGAGTAGCGGGGAGAAGCGCAGCTCCGATTTCTGCTGGAGGAAACAAACCCTTCAGTTAGACACACATCAATCATCACCGAAAGTTCAAAAGGCATGCACACTCCTCGGTTTCGAAACTGCCCCGAATCTCAGCGAACAGAGATATTTACTGTGGAGGAGAAAGAAATGTTCCTTCTAATGGAAAACATTTTTTTATGAAGGGATGAGTGAAAATCGATATGAAAATATTAATTATCCTATAACTGCTAATTTACAATGGATTTAAAAAATACATACTCAAAATGGGATAATCTAAATTTTTATAAATTGTCTATAATTAACTTGAGATTATTCAATTATCTACAACCTGGCTGTACGAAAAGTAACGCATATTAATACAAGGATTTTAATAAGAAATTGGCTTGATTTTATAAAAAAATTGTGAAATATCGAAAAAAGTTTAAATAAAATACTCCCTCTCTCCTATCGTTGGGAGTCGATTTCTAGTTCAAAACAACCATAGCACAAGATAAATATCCATCGAAGGCTCATTCCCACAGTCAGAAGATTGATTCTCGATGGCACAATCTTCTTCAAACTTCAAAAATAAGCGAGCCATTTTTAGAGATGCAGTTTCAGCTGCTTCACTGGAAGTGATAAACAGCGATTCCATGTTTTCGTATATGCTACTGTAGTAACTAAATTTCAGATTCGATTTTATTGGAATCAACACCGAAAACTTTTTGAACACTTATTTGCTCTTCTGTTTTTGTCTAATTAAGTATCATAATTCTTCATTATTTGTAATCTCTAGTTGTTATTTGCTGAATATTAGATAAAATGAAGCATTCTAGATTTTGACGAATGAATGTTAGTCTCGCTAAATTTTTTAAATAATGGAAAAAATACCTTCTAATATATTTTATTTCCTCACATTTAGTTCTCAGTAAAAGAATAGATAGGAAACTACAATGAGTTTACAGGGACATTCATGGCATTTCAACAAAGATGCTGAATATGTTTTACAGTTCGAGATAAAGCAAAATGTAAATAATCTACATGAAACAATGTATGAATGTAATTTGAGAGGAGAATAGGATTGGTTTAAATTCTTCAAATGATGTCTTCAGATGATACACCAAATCGATATATAACAGATAATTAATTTTCAAAACAGGATATATCATTAATATAGTAATCAAATATTTAATAATTTGTTTATGAATTGTTGTAACTCATAGTACTTTACAAGCCCACTGACAGAAAGCTTAAGCGAAAATGAGCGTCACATGTTTTTTCAGTAGCGCCAAATAGGGCAGAGAGTACGACTTTGCTACTTCATGCTTCACATTCGCTTGCGCAACCCCCTTTTACATGGGGGCCCATTCACGCTACTCACAGACAGAACCCATAATAACAATCATGCCCAAATCGGGACGGCCAGATCACGGGGAAGACACGCTACCCTTATGCCAGGACGCTGGCAAATATAAGCCGCCTATGGTGGGACTTGAACCCACAGTCTTTGGCTCGGGAGGCCAACGCCTTATCCAATAGGCCACAAGAACACAAATGAGGATTTTATCATGTAAATGAGCATTTTACCAGAAAAGAGGCGTTGGTTTTTATAAAAAAGAATTCTGAGGATATTTATCGATTCGGTTTTATGTTTCAGCCACCATTTCAAAAGTAACATTTGTATTTGGATACAAATAGATAGTTTTTCAAATAAACAATTTTCAGAATTTTTGTGGTAATATATCTTTTTTTGTCATTATATATCTTAAATATCTATTAATATAAAAAAACCTGGCAACTTAAGCAGAAGCTTGATTTGTAAAAGTTATTTCTCCAGACTCAGAAAGTTACAGAATAAAGGTGCGGATATTGTGTAATACATGTTTAATACAAGCCTTGTGAGAAAACTGAGCATCTAAATCTATTCTCCCTGATTATAAATAGAATCTTTTCTGATTTTAATAGCTGTATGGCTCAGAAACTGAAAGGTGGACCTACAAAAAATCCTGATTTTTGAATAAAATCTGCTTTGTTATCAAAGAGAATAATCAACAGCTATCATTAGTCTTCAGGAAAGGCGGAGATTTGCGACCCTTTGATTGGAACATAAACAAAGAATCACACCACTTCTTCTTCGGGAAGAAAGAGTAATTGAATTTATTCCTAAAGCATTTTGAGAAAGAGTTGAGAATGTTAATGCTCCTGCCGTAGTCAAACCGTAATCACTAAATTTGAGCTCGCACGTGCTTAGGTTATCTAAAGCACTCTAACAAAGAGGACGAGAGACGTTTTAAATGGGCCACGTCAATTGTTTGTGCAATATTATATATATATATATATATATATATATATATAGCTGTTGGCGATAGTTGGGATAGAAATCGAGATTCTAGGGTTCATAGCCAGATCATATGACCATAAAACAAAAGCGACCCCTACAATACTTCCCCTCCACTGAGAGGTGAGATGAACGATATTTTGTGGCTGTTTAGTGGTGATCTTATTGGCTGTTGGATTTTTTTAAAGTGTCTTACCCATTTTGTTTGGCTGAATATTTATCAGCTTCAGTTTTTTAATTGGCTGATAATAATTATGACCATTAATTATTTTCGGGTAGATTGCGACACAATAGCTGAACGAAGGTTGCGTTTTTGTTGTTTATTTTCATCGTCATAGGTCACCAATGTAGGGATTGGTAATGGCTAGGATTGAACTCATGATCTTATATTGCGTAGCCAGATAACAAGACTAAAAGTAATCACACTATCTTGAAGATGTTATCTGACATATAAAGTTTAAACTTTAATACTTCCCCTCCAGTGAGAGAGTATTGTAGTGGAAGTATCACTTTTAGTCTTGTGGTCATATTATCTGGCTACCATCCATAAGGTCACGAGTTCCATCGCAGCTATCACCAATAGCAACATTGGAGACGTAGGACGATGAAAATAAAAATAACATGCTGCCTTCTGTCCCCCTCCAAAAAATTAAATTAAAATGACGATAAATGATCAGCCGATAAAAAATGGCGATAAATCATCAGCTAATAAATAAAAAAAGCGAGTAATAATCAGCTGATAAATAAATAAAAGAATGGCTAGATATAATCAGCCAATAAAAAAATGAAGCTGATAAATAATCAGCCAAAAACAAACAAAAAAATGGGTTTGACGCATTAAAAATTCAACCGCCAATAAGATCACCACTAAAACAGCCACAAGATAGCGTTCGCCTCACCTCTCACTGGAAGGGGAGTACTATAGTGGAAGCTTTATAAGCCAGATAACAACCTCACGATTGGGTGATATCTTTGAGTCTTGTGGTCATGTTATCTGGCTGTGAACTGTAAGATCACGAGTTCAGACCTAGCTATAGGCCAATATATATATATTGCTATGGATTTTCCTATCCTAATCCGTCGGGTTCTTTTTATTCGTATAGTGGGTGTATTTGGTGTGAGAACAGATGATGAGCACACACAATGATCAGTTCTTCAGTACACATCACAGACGTTTATTGACCGGACAACACAAAGACGACAAATATTTACAAAAGGCAACTATATACAGTCGAGACGAACACACAGGACAGCAAACTGCAGTACTCTACTGCAGACAGTATACTAGAATAGCAACAGTAGTCCACAGGCAGAAATTCCATAGTGGAACAGGCTGAAACTATTCTTCTGTCTCTTCTTGCCTTCGCTGCCGACTTACTACTTCGCATAACGGGACTACTCCTCAGTTCAGGATAGCTCCGTTTCCGACGACGGCACAGCGGACTACCACACAGGCTTCGTCAGAATACTCTGCACAGCAGTCCCTTTTCAGGACTCCTCAGTTTAAGACCTCTCTAGTTAGGTCTACTCGGTCGACTACCACCTTACTTCGTGCAGCGTCCAAGACCTCTCATTTCAGGTCTTCTTGATTCAACTCCACCTCACGTCTTGTCTTCTCGATTGCACCAACTGACCGTTCAGCTTCTCTTCTTTCGATTCCACTACGCAGACTGACTGCTTTATATAGTTACGGAAGGCGTGGCTAAACCTTCTGGACCAATCAGGATCATTCTAGACGTGTCTCGGCTGCTAATGGACGGATCGGGAAAATTCTTGATGTTTCGGGTCTTTCCATTTTGTCGCCAAATTTTCCAGTCACTATTCAATACAGATTACTGTAAATTTGTCTTCCTTACGATGGCAGTATTAGCGCGGAAAAGCAAAACTACACGTTCGTAACAATATATATACACTGAAGTGACAAAAGTCATGGGATAGCAATATGCAAATATACAGATGGCAGTAGTATAGCAGCGAAAAAGTATAAATGCGTAGTTCGTTTTCCAGAGCTTTAATTTGTGTTCAAGTTATTCATGTGAACAGGCTTTTCGTGATTTTTGGCGGCACGACGAGAATTAACAGACTTTGAACGTGGAATGTTAGTTGGAGCTAGACGCATGGGTCATTCCATTGCGGATATCGTTAGTGAATTCAACATTCCGAGATCCCCAGTATCAAGAGTGTGCCGAGAGTATGAAATTTCAGGCATCACATCCCATCATGGACAGCGCAGTGGGCGACCACCTGCACTGAACGACCGAGACCGCCGAAGTCTGTGTAGAATGATCAATGTTAATAGACACGCAACACTTCGTAAAATAACTGCAGGAATCAATGTGGGACGTACGAGGGACGTGTCCAAAAGGACTGTGCGGCGAAATTTGTCTTCCTTGGGCTATGACAGCAGAAGACCGATTCGAGATCCTTTACTGACAGCACGACATCGCCTGCAGCGACTCTCCTGGGCTCGTGAGCATATCGACTGGTCCCTAGACCAGTGGAAAACCGTGGCGTGGTCAGATGAGTCACGATTTCAGTTGTTACGAGCTGATGGTAGAGTTCGAGTGTGGCGCAGACCCCACGAAGCCATGGACCCAAACTGTCAGCAAGGCACTGTTCAAGCTGGTGGTGGCTGCATAATGGTGTGGGCTGTTTTTACATGGCATGGACTCGGTCCTCTGGTGCAACTGAACCTATCATTGACTGGAAATGGTTATGTTCAGCTGCTTGCAGATCACTTGCAGCCATTCATGGACTTCACGTACCCACACAACGATGGTGTTTTTATGGATGACAATGCACCATGTCACCGGGCCAGAACTGTTCGCGATTGGTTTGAAGAACATTCCGGACAATTACAGCGCATGATCTGGCCACCTAGATCGCCCGATATGAATCCCCTCGAGCATTTATGGGACATCATCGAAAGGTCCGTTCGTGCCCAAACTCCTGCACCATCCACACTTTCACAATTATGGACGTCTATATGGCTCAGTATTCCTGCAGAGGACTTCCAACGACTTGTGGACTCCATGACACGTCGAGTTGTTGCACTTCGCCGGGTAAAAGGAGGACCGACACGATATTAACAGTCATCCCATGACTTTTGTCACCAGTGTATATATATATATATATATATATATATATATATATATATATATATATAACCCTTAATCATTTGGTCAATTTAAGTTGAGATTTTGGCTGTATTTTGAGAAATTTCCTGATTAATAATTGCGTTTATTAACCGGAGATATTGGAATATGAACCTTAGTTTAGAAGCAACCGAGGGCTGTGTTTTTCGCTCAATTTTCTCAGTTTTAAGTTGCAACTAGATTATGAGAATAGCAGGTTCTTGTCTTGGAAGCACGTGAAAATGTCTCATTCATCAATCGTAATGGATTATTTAGGAAATTGGCCTCCGCACTTCTTCAATCTCGACATAAAAGCGAATATGGGCAAATTCAAGGTTTATGAATTAATAGTCAGGAATCGTGCCTTTTTTTAAATTCCGAATTTCTTTTCTTACCAAAATAGATTTAAGGAAAGTATATCAGACATTAAAATAGACACAAATGTTATTTTAAATAGCAAAATAACAAAGAAAACATAATGGCTAAATTATATTACAAAATATATTCCTGAAAATGTATTAATGTAAATAAGAAAAAGAGTTTTTAAGTGTATATAAATTTTTTGATTAGAATCCTAAATATTCAAATTAAATGCAAAGAGAAAAAAATTGAATCTATTTTTAAATGTACATATATATTTTATAATCAGAAATATTATCTTTTTGCGATTTATAATTCTCTTATAGGTACTTCTTTAACAATAATCTTTACTTCAAAGCTGATCAATAGCTAGAAGAATGATCCATTCAATGTTTGGAAGATATCCATTCTAATCAAAGAGCAATGATGAAATTCTTAAAAATTAGAAATAAAAATACACTTTCAATAAGAAAAATATTCTAAATCAAATGAAATTTTTTAAATATAGTTTTGAGTGAATAAATATAAGATCGTTATGATTAAAGTGCGAGCGTTTGAATGACAGTAAAAAAAAAAAGCTGCTTGGAGTGTGATAAAGAAATTTGGTACATGTTATATTTACAACAAAGGGAAATGAATGACACAATAAGAATAATAAATTAGTTCGATTTTTTCGTCATAGCTGGTATTTTTTAATGACGATATTTTATATATTATGATCATAACATTTTTCTTTGTTAAAATATGAAATGTATATTGTATTACAATATTTGTTAGTATGGGATTCTTTAAGTCCTATCAACTGCTGTAGACGTAAGACATCGGGATTTAGCACCTAATGTTTCCTGCCGAATTTCTAGGACATGCCTAGTAATGCTGCCTTCTAAAGCAACAACAGAGTTCGGTTTGATCTTGTGGAAGCGATCTTTTAAATATTCCGCCACTCCCAACCAGAAATCGAAAGGATTCAAATCAAGTGAGCAGGGTAGCCACGCATTTTGGAAGCATTTGCTTACTATTCGATCTTCACTAAAAGCTCCATAAAGAATTTTTGTTTTGTTGTAAATATAACAATGAGCAATCTGAGGCGCCATCTTGCATGAATATTGATGAAATCGAGGCACTTTCCGTCTTGCAAAGCAGGGATCACATTAGTCTCTAAAATTCGAGCGAGACTGGTGTCGTTGCAGCGGACTATCCCTGCCACTCTAAGATTTTTGAAGGAAAAAAAGGTCCAATAATAAAGTCAGTTGCCATATCACATCATATTATAACAAACAAGAATGCAAGAGTTTACTAAAAACAGTATGTGGATTGGATCGCAGACAACGGTCCCTTTCACAAATCTTTTAGATTGTGATATTCCTTTAAAGCAGCAATTGATAGTAACATTTTACCAACAGAGCCCGTTGTACCTTTCATAGAGTCCTGGCTACAGTTTAAAGATATATGACTTATCATGACAAATATTTTGAAATTGATATGGTATTCGTTGTGACATAGTACAGAGCAAAAACAGCGTTTTAATAATCTACAGCGTCATCTGTTCAAGAAACGAACTAAAACCTTTTATTGCGTAATTCATTTCTCCCATGTTGTAAATATAACCTATACCAAATCTCTTCAACATACTGTAAGTAGTTTTTCGGTCACAGTTCTTCAAACACTTGCACTTTAATTATAACCAGCCTGTAGTTAGCCATATTTAGTATAACATTTAATGATAATGCGGTGCTGCAATGAAAACTCTCTTAACAGAAAAGACCCCAGCAGTGCTGATTTCTCGGGCATTCTAAGAACGTTTCGAATGTCTACGGGTGAGACGGAGGGGCGCTGCTACAAGTGCATCCCCAGAGAGTGACGTGAAAAGTGTGAGGAGGGTGAGTGTGTGCCTTTACTTACGTCCGGCCAGAGGGTGCAGGAGTGTAGGGTGCGTGGCGGCGGCAGGGGGTGACTGCTGTTTCGGTTTGCTAACCTTTGTGTTGCTCTTCGCGAACTCCAGGCGAATCGTCTGCGGCAGATCGGGGTCGAAGCGGACTCCTTGCTGCAAAGAAACAAACAAACACCATACAGCACGGGAAGCATCTCGTTTCATTGCAATAGATTTACAGCGACAGGAATGTGTATTGCTACGTGACCAAAGAACGTAGAAGCAGCTTTGAGAAATTTACCTTAGTGTTAAGGTATCCGACAGCGTTCGAAGGAAAAACTTTGAAATTTTTGAATTATTTATAAATTATTTTTAGATGCAGTCTCAATTACAATACAAAATACTAAAATATAAAAAAAAATATTTGAAAATATAATATAATTTGAGAAATAGGAAAATTTATAGTAAATTTTGAAAAAATTGAACCGAAACGGATAACACTCAACAAGAAATGGTAATTCAGGAATCTTAATTTTCTTTGTGCGTAAATTATAGAATATAATAATGAATGAAATGAACCAAAATCTAAAAAAAAAAAAAAAAAAAAATGAGTTGAAAGAAAGTGATGGAAAAAATATATAGTTATGTATGCCATAATTCACGACTTAATATTTCATTCTAAATTTCTATTCCACCAAATAGAAATTTAGAATGTTTCAGATATTCTAAGAAATAAAATTAAGTGTAGGAATCTTCTTTCTATTGTTCGAAGGAGCAGACTTATAAACACGCACACACAATTTAAGATATCCGAACACATTCATTGGAAACTTTTTGAAAAATTGGATTTTTTTAAAACTATTTAAAACTATGATTTTTAGATGCGTTGTCAATTATAATACAAAACATTATAAATGCCCCAGAACTATTTGAAATATATTTCCAGAAATAGGGAAATGCGTAGTCAATTTCTCTGAAATTGAATCAAAGCGGCAAAATTGTAAAGAAGCCATCCGATTTCCCTTTGTACACAAGTTATAAAATATAATGATAAATGAAATGAGCCAAAATCGAAGAAAAATTTTGAGAGATGCAAAGAAGTGATGGGTAAAATTAGGCGTAAATACGTATTTTTTCCATCAATTCACGACTTAATTTTTTGGAAAAACCCCATAAAGGAAAAAGTATTTCGTCAACACTAAAACTTTTGGTTCATTTCATTGACCACATAATTTAAAACACATGCTGAAATTTTAAGTGAACACATGTATTAGAATTTTTATGAAATTAAAGTTTTGAGAAAATTGAAGACAAATTTTAGCTGAAAAATAGGTGACCCTGTATGATGGGTCGGGCCTTTCTTTTCCTAGAAAAGAAATACCATTTTGGAAAAACGAAAGTTTAAACTACAAGAAATATCAATAAAAAACTGTCAGTGGGATCGATAACCAGTGTCTCTAACGTAGCCTTAATACAATATGCGTTCATTACTTCTATATGTACATCTGAAGCTTCCAAAAATAAATCATTTCACGTATCTCACACACACACACACACACACACACACACACACACACACACACACAC
>JAPMOQ010067144.1:443082-461093 GCA_026543055.1 Argiope trifasciata | reverse complement strand
ACACACACACACACACACACACACACACACACACACACACACACACATCTTAAATAGTACATCAACATTCATTCATTTTTATTCAGTTTCTGAGTTTTCAAAAGTTTAGCTATTAATTATTCGAAGCAAAATGTATTGCGGTGATTAAGAGGATCGTAAAATGAAAAGCAATTTTATAAGTAAAAAAATTAGTAGTCGGAAAGAATAAATAGAAGAATAGGGAACAAACTGAAACATCGATTGCGGTGATTTAAATCAAAGAATTCTTTTTAGGTTCTCTCTTCGGAGTCGGGTTTCTTGACCTTATAGGAACTGAAACTGTCAGAATTTAAGGCTAAAACCGAAGTTGTTGACATGAAACATGGAAGTATATTTATGAACAAAAAAGTATAATCAGAAATATTAATTTGAAAGAAAATTTATTATTTATAATATTCAGAGATAAATGCAGCTTTATTTATTTAATTAATAATAAATACCAAGATCTTATATTAGTATGAGCTCAAATAAGATTTTATAGATTTAAAAATATAAATCCATTTTTTTTAAACCAGCAGAAGTGGCCTCTTCAAAATTCTATTGTATACTTTCAAAAAAAAAAAAAAAAAAAAAAAGAAAAAGAAAAAGAAAAGAAAAGAACATTTGTGTTTTGAGCTCATTTTTTCTAATCAGTGAAATTAAAATTTGACACAGCATTAAAATTGCAGTTGATAAATTTAAGTCTATACGTTTTGGAATTATTGCTGTTACATGCTTCTAATAGAACAAACCGACAGACGTTTAATACTTTGAGGGTTTTTACACGAAACTTTATAGATGATTGCAGTACAGATGATAAATGTGTAGTACCGAATTTAACCATCTGGATCCATTTATTTTGTAGTTGTTTTGCATTCGAAGTTTAGTTAAGTTATATTAACGTCCCGTTTAAAGAAACACGAGGGCTATTTTGGGACGGACCTCGTCATTCTGAACCACGGTCAGATAACGTTTGCATTCGAAGAACCATACAGAAAAACGTTCCTTAAATGGATTTCGCAAAAAATTTGATAGATTTTTCACGTAAATACCATAAACTAAATATAATTCGTCTAGCTCTTGATAGATTTTTGACTTAAACGCTATATACTAAATATAATAATTCGACTAGCTCCTGACAGATTTTTGATGTAAACGCCATATACTGAATATAATTCGTCTAGCTCAAGACGTTTCCGAGGTATTGTTGTCACTGATAGACATACACAATGATAAAAATGTGTTTTTTAGACTAGGAGATACATGTCTGAAACGTGAAGATTTGTTAAAATCTTGTGATAATAACGTGTAAATTTTTTGACGATAACAATAACTTTTCTGTACTTCATGTACCTGAAAATAAAAATGGTGTTAACTGAAAGCAGGGGTCCTTCGCTGCACCAGCACAGCCATTCGATGCCTTTTCATCTATTGCTTCTACAGAAAAGTATTTTATTTGAAACTGTTAAATGGCGATTGTGAATGGAGGTATTTACATTTTAGAAGAAAGTTCTCAAGGAAGAAGATTCATGCTTCAGCTTTCTTTCTTTTTTTAATGCCCACGTAGCACACAACTATTGTGCAATATTGTATGACATTGATCCATATTCGCAATATTGTTTAACATTGTACAATATTGCTTAATATCGCACAATATAGTGAAGCAGATTGGGTTCCTCAGAAAGTTCACGAAGATTGTGGTGCTCAGCCTTTCCTTCGTACTGACCGCCTTTGAGACCATCTGGTTTACCCGAGAATATTGATTGCCACTAATACTTGTTGAAATATTTAGATACAACTTGGTATCTAGAATTCCATACAATTTCTAGACATTAAAAATGTGTTATTTTAATTGCCTTACATATACTATGTTCATTGTGCACCTGAAACTTTTCTAATGGAGACCAGAATCACAATTTTCAAAGTTTTCGCGGTAAAATGTCGAAATTCAGCTTAGATTTTAAAATTAGTTCGCATTTTCATTGAAATCTCGAAACGAATCACTTTAATGTGCACCTACCCCCTCTCTCCTTCAAGATATACATGTAGTTGTAAGTCAAACGGCTTGTAAAGCTTGTAAAACAGCACAGATGTACACTTAAGGATATACACTCATACGCTTATTAATAAAGATGCGTAATCGTAACTTTTAATTTAGATTATTCTGGCTAGTACCACCTAAAAGTGATCTACCGGTCATGCCTATCAAAGGTACACATTTGGTAGACGTTTCTTAATCAGTTTAGCTGTGTGTTTTGATACATAAATATGATCTTCATTTGCAAGTTTAACTGCTTAGAGGACGAGCTTATACAATTAGAGAATTGGTTTAAATTTCACTTCTATCGTTTTGCACATAAATAAACGATTCTCTTCCTTTCAAAATTGTCAGGGCCAAAAGCGAGAGAGTGAAAAAACACCCTCGGAGGGGGTGAGTGCTAATATTCATCCCGTGGAATAATTCTCAGTGTGAGGAGGGAAATAATCTCCATTTTTCGACGTCATGGATCGAATCTTCCTTTCAGCAGACCAAGTGCTTTCGAAATTACAGCTGGTAATCTCTGAAGCCATAAATGTCGGTGAGAGAGAGAAAAATAAACTTTGCTTATCCCAGCAGCCTGCCTGAAAGCGATTCATCATCAATTTAAAATGTCTTGAGTTTCGAATGCGCCGGAGATAAAACTCTCGAGTCTCCGCTTCCTCATAAATGAATTCATTTCCAATACAGTTTGTAATCCTCGCAGAATTAATAGCGATTAATTGCTTGCCCAGACTTTTAACACCAAAGTTAAGCTCGCTTAATTGATTAATGGGACACACACTTTGGCGGCGGTGGCGATTTTTTTTTTTTTTTTGTGCCCGCTTTTCGCATCTGCTCCGAAAATTTATTAATTTTTCCAAACGCAGCAAAGGGGGAGGGGTGAGAGGGGGATTTGGGGAACAATTAATCATTTATGGTGGGCATTCATACCGCAGGGGAAGGTTGGTTTTTCAAAAAATGATTATTAGTGGTAAATTAGCAACCGATTTGAAAAAGACACTGAAAAGGCTTAGCATGTAACGAGCAAAAAGTGATTAGCTAACAGAATTATCGTCAGGAAAATTTTACAATAATCCAGCGTCTTAGACTTCAAGATATTCAAGCTGAAAATGTCAGAGTTTGTGTTCAACAGCCAGCTTTGAGCATCCTACGCCAAACATACGGTAAAAACTAGTGATATATAATTAAAAAAAATTCAGTTTGTTCTTATTTATTATGTTATTTATGATTGGGTGTCACGGCAGTAATCTCAGAGATTACCGACAAACTTGGCGACGAATTTAGTGACTTTGACGGCCAAATAGAGATTACTGGAAAAAACTTAATGAATTAATATTTGAATAACAAACTGTATTAACATCAAGTGTCATCCACTACAAGTTCAAAAAAATGCATTTGAACTCGAGAGTGGATGAACAAATTGTATTTTAATAATGACTGAAAATGTGAAAAAGGTATATAAATAAATAAATAAATACAGGGAGAGTGTGAACTTACAGTACTATAGTAACAGTACAGTGTGAACTACAGTAATAAATAATAAATACAATTTATACTTCTGTATATATCCTTCCATTTCAATGAATGCATTCTTTGCCGACAAGAAAATAAATATCATTTTTCCTATCATTCTTAATTAAACAAGATAACTATTTCAAATTTCAAACGATATTTCCAAGATTATTTCTTCTGCTACAGCGAGACGGAGTACGAGCCAGTTTTAAATAAATGTATCACGGTTGAAAAGTTCGCCAAAATAAGGTCAATTGTGTAGAAATTGGAAATAAAGTATATGTTATCAATTCGATTGAGAGTCCTGTATTTATGACCAAAGAAACTGTTTTATGTGAATGTTTTTGTAACCTTCTCTTCCTAGCGTGCGCCTTTAATTTAGAATTCCCCCCGTATATGGACAGCGAACATATTCAAATAACAGATGTGAGCCGTACTTGTTTTAGATGTTAAACCTTTGGAAGAAATCATTGAGAAGTCCTGAATTAAGCAGAAATTTAGCAATGTTGATAATTTCAGAAAACACTAGGTTTCTGAGTTTCGAAGGAGGTGTCCATCAAAGTATCCGACTACGTTACAAACACTAGTTATAAACCAATTTGGCGATTCTTTTTTTGCGATCTCTTGTAGTCAGGCTTTCCTCTTTCCAAAACAGTTTCTCTTTTTAATGAAAAGAAAGGCCTCAACTACCATCCAGGGTTGCTCATTTTTTTTAGCAAAAGTTTGTCTTTCACTTTTCTCAAAACTTTAACTTTCACAAAAATTCTCCACCCTTAACATGATATCTCAAATACTTATAGAGGTGTTCACATAAAAATGTCAGTGTGTGTTTTAAATAATATGGCCAATGAAATGAACCAAAAGTTTGTTTGTTGGTGAAAAACTTTTTCTTTTATAGATGTTTATAGAAAAATTAAGTTGTGAATTTAAGAAAAAAATGCGTATATACGTATATTTTTACTCATAACTTTTTTCATCCCAAAATATTTTTTAGATTTTGTTTCCTTTCATTCATCATTACATTCTATAACTTGTGTAGAGAGAAAAATAGGATGGCTGCATTACCATTTTGCATACAGTGTCAATCGTTTTAGTTCAATTTCATTAAAATTCACTACACATTTTCCTACTTCTCAAAACATATTGTACTTTCAAATAGTTTTGTTGTATTTATAGTATTTTGAATTATAATTGACAATGCATTTAAAAAACATAATTTTAGATAGTTTTAAAAAAATCTAACCTTTCAATTTTTTTTCGAACGTAGTCCGACACCTTAAATGAATTTTAATTTTACAGAAATACTCAGGTAATAGGAAAGACTTTTGTGCTGAGAGAATATTTTAGAGCAATCCGTTTGCTACTCGCATGTAAATTTCATACACTCAAGCTGAATACAGTGAAATCAGACATTTGCATTTTGTTATCCCTTAAAAAATGCATTCTGGCTTATATACGATTTGCAAAATACTATGCAGGCCTTTAGAAGGAAATGACAGAAAAGGAAGCTATGTTACAAAATATTCAACAAGTGATATGTAAGGAACTGTTTTCCATTCAAAAAGTAAAGACAGAACAAGCGAAACGTTTCCGGGGAATACTCGCACATTTTATCATAAAATGATGGATAATTTTCACACGAAAAAGCAGAGAATGAAATATTTGCTCTGCTTCCCCGTTTGGAAGTCTAGACATGGAATTAAAACAGCTCCGAGAGTATCACCATAAATTAAAATATCATTAAACGAATGTTCTACCGGAGGTTGCTCAGGGCTTTTTTGTCTGCTTTGTTGGCGTTTTTCAGCAGTGCGAGGCCATTAAATAAGAGGCCCGTGTTTACCCAGCGGCTTGCAAACAATTTCCGAACGTCTATTTCTGGATGGCTCGGCCTTTTGTATCAGCGGATACAAAAGAATCACCGAATGAGCGAGAGTCCACCAAATATATATATATAAAAGAATGACAAAATCGTTCTTCCGGGAAAAACTGGTGCAGATTCGCATCGGTGTTTGGCAGGAAAAAGGAAAAGAAACATTCCATTTTTGTTCTGGTTTTTCTCCCTGTGGGCTTCTGGCCAAGCTAAACAAAGAAGCAAAAATTGGATGGGAGATGGCAGGTGGAAGTCGAAATAATGCATTGTGTGGCCACTGTTTGGAAACGTTGATCAACGTTGCCGATTGGACTGCGGAAATAGCTTCCAAAAAAGTCGCTCATTCACTTGATTTTCACTTTAGTGGCTTTGAATCGATCATAAATTAAATGCTTAATTTGTGCCCTTTGTTTCTAACTAGCTGGACCCGGCTATAAAAAATAATATGAAGTACAATCTATTCCCAATTTGGCAATATTTTATCGAAATAGGAGGAACGGTACGACAGTATACAAAAGACGAACTAACAACTATTCATTTTTGTAAATTGTATTCGTGCATTCTTTTAGAATTGCAATACTTGGTATGCCTTCAGAAAGGTAATGAAAGAAACTATTTACTGTATTTCGTGATTCGTTTCATATTTGTTCAGAATTCTGAATATAATTTTAGAAAAGGCGATTAAAATATTTTCATTTAAAAAGGATTAAACATAGAAAAAATATTCATACCATAGAATCGTTAATGTAGTTGAAAAGGCAGTTTTTGAAAATTAAGATGGGGCAAAATTATTTGTGCTATAATGTTTTTGCTGGTTACAGTGAAAAACGCTAACATTTAATTGAAATTCAATTACCCCAGGGTGGGTCTCCCCAAAACGTTTTCGCATCATCTGTAATAAAGTCATCTCTAAGAATGACTTGCATGATATTTGCGTTCTATAGCAACAAAATATTAACCTTTAACTTAAATTTAGTAATCTTACAGAGTCTATTGTCTTCTTGGCGAGTTATTTGAAAATGAATCCTTGGTAAATAGATGCGGTTGAGATTCGAATTTTTTATTTTTATTTTAGATGAATATATTATCCCTATAATCATCCTGTCGGTGCAAACAATAAGCGGACCCAGTTTCATCGCCTTCGGATGAATGGTTTAGGAAGGCATAAGAGACATACAGACAAACATTCATTGTATAGATACTGCTACGCAATGAAATTTTGAATTTGAATTTGATGCCATTACTTGCACTGGACAAAATGATCATGATTCGATAACACATTTTTGGGCGGAATTATTTTTTACCACCTATTATGCGCAGGACCATAGCTGGGATATTCCAAAGTAAAAAACAACTTTTTTTACCCATAGTTATTTACATATTTTAATTACATAACAGAAAACTGGCATATTTATTAAAAAATATACCTAAAGAAATAGTTATGTTCTACAGAAAAGCAAAACAGTTTTTCATAAAATTCAATAAATTTTCACTTTAAATATCGATAATTCATTAACATAATGATGCAGTTACAGCTCAATAAATGCTGCATTTCAATGGAGCAGGACAAACAATTTGCTTTGATGGCCAAGTGCCCCTACTGGTGGTGATAAAGGTATCTTACCTCTATGAACATGGACAATAGGAAGTGGACTCTAATTATACTTTTATTAATTAGAGGCATTCTCTCAGAAATGATAAAATAGAATAACATGGGGAAAAGGTTTTTTTTTATGGAGAGTATCTCTTTACTTTATAGCATGTGAATCGTTTAAAGAAGAAAAATATTTGAATCTTTCAAAATTGAAACCAAATGCACGAGAAGATTATGTTTGTTACTATTCAAAAGCTTCTGAAATATAGAAATCTCAGTCAACATTAAGTAATAAATTTAACATATTTCTCTTATTAATTTTCCTTTTGACGTCTGAGCTTGACATTATTGTAATAAAGCGAAATTTCATAAAAGGTTCTCAGCAAAAATCAAACGAATTATAGAGATTGACGAAATAGATTATGAAATCTACAGCTTCACATGGTAAAATCAACAATAAAAATAAAGGAAAGATATTTTCAACAGAAAAGAATGAAAGAGAAAAAAGGATGCAGTAAAGTAATGAAGCTCTCAAAATAAAATCATTTAAACATAAACTAAGATCTTGAGGCAGAAAGATATTTACATTGCACTCTAAAATGGCATGTAAAATATTTTCTGCTTATTCCTTTGCACGCTGTATTAGTAGGTACGATTTTGTTAAGAATTGATTAGTTTTAAATCACTGGTTAGGTCTTATTAAACAAAACATTTAGGTTTAATTTGTCTTCACAAATGTTAACATATGAATATTTATTGACGAATTCTTTGATAAATTTTAATTCTTGATAGCTTTATAAAATGTCTGTTTGAAAAAAATTCTTAAGTAATTCATGTTTAAATATCTCCCTCAAAATTCGTTTCTATTCCTGCCAAGAATTTGATGAAAGTGCTTGGTTTTAAAATTAGTTTCATTATTTTTATTTTCTATTTGATATTTTATTATAATTTATTCTATTTTATGTTTTCATATTATAGAAAATAATGATTATCTTCATAAAAAAGAGTCCTTTTCTAAACCAAGGATACAATACAGGGAATAAATTTCAATAATTGTTATCAGAAACATCGACTATCTTACTATTTGATTGTCTCAAATTTCGAATAAGTAATTGAAAATGAAGGTGATCGTAATAAAAGAATCAATTTATCTGATATTTATTTTTGGTGTGGAACAATGAATGACTGAACCTTATTCATAAAAATTAGCTGAAAAAGCTACATAAAGAGATTGTGATTTGTAAAAAATTTTGTGGGATGATATGTATATTTGAGGACTGTATTTGATCTTCAAAACATTCCGTCACTTTGGTATAAATCTCTCTCTAGAAGCACAGAAATTTCAGACATTTTAAAGATAAAATCCAAAACATTTTTAATTTCTAATTCATAAATATTAATACTATAAATTCAAGCATAACCCAGACGAATTTCTAATTCCAGATCAGTATGGATTATTTTGATTCGCTGACCTATTTGGAAAGAAATATGGAGATTGCTTTAGTGTTCTTTGAAGTTTCATTCTAAAAGGAACTTTTAAAATAGATGTAGTTATAATTAACGAACTTTTGTTCATCACTGAGAGAAGTCCAAAGCCAGAGACGCAATGATTGCCCTGAAAAATGAAAATGCCTTATGAATAATTTTAAAACAAATTTTTATAGTATAAAAGAAGCTCATTTCATCTTCTGAGAATTCTGGTTATTTCGAAATTTACTTCTCGAAAATAAAGCTAATGAGAGAATCTTTGATTCTCGGAATTTACTTTCAAAGATTTATGTTTCAGCATCTTCATCAGTATATTCAAACTCAAGTAATATATTCTGTTGATTTAAATGATTCCCCTACATAATATTGAATAATTAATGCTTCTCCATACTTTTTGCATAATGAAACGGGAAATTTGCATAAGTTCAGTCGAAACCATGTTTTGACGAATAGCGTAAGATATTCTTTCTTGAAGTTGCGTGCAATATTTAAGGGTAGATTGGAGAGCAGAAGTTATATTTACAAAATCAGAGATGCACGACTCGGGGCAACTTTTTCATAAATAGTCTCAAAATTTAGGTTTAAGAAGGCCATTTTTGAAAAATTGCGTGCAACATTCTGAATTTGCAATCAAGTTAATGAAATTTCTTCCGCATATCTGACGACTTTAACGGGAATAAATTCAGCAGTGGATCAAATGAGTTTAATCTTTACTCAAAGGAACAAGAAAAAAATTTAATAATTTGGAAATGGATTTGCTTTCAATCGGTTTACTACTGAGCTGCTGGATTTTTCATACTTTTTTCTGTATCTGAAATATGCAAACACAGTGACTGAAAAAGATTAAAATGAATTTAAAAGAAAGAAATCTGACATTTTGAAAATAGCACTTGCAGAATCATTTTACAAATAGATTAAATTTTGATTCGAATGAATCAATGATTTTTTTAAAGACTAAACTCACAGCCGATTTCCTTCATCATAATAAGAACACTTCACAGAAATGCCATAAATATATACCTATTTTTATCTCACACAAATTTTATTGAAAAATGCGACTTTTTATACTTGCATTTATTTGCCTCTTTGAAATCTGTATATGTATCTCCGGGTATTCACTGTAACTGTAATTGCAATATAAAATTATGAGTTACTCGAAAAAAAATTTTAGTCATGCATTTAAGCTCAAAGATTATTTCCCAATTCAAACAAATGTCACTTAGCTAACATTTCGCCTTTTCAATTTCAAGACAGTTAAAAGTAAATTCCTGTTTGCCCTATTTACATCGCTTAGCAGGCTTGTCCACGTTTTTTTGAAACACCCTGTACTTCATTATTCTAAATATAATGGACATTTTTTTCACACAATTCATTATCATTCGCAAGGAAAGAAGAATGAATTGAGTCGATCCATGATAATTAAATTCTGTGGTTATTAAAATAGACTCTTCCTATCAAGAGAGTACAGACGAAAACTAGGAAGTAAATGAAAAAATTCAAAGTTGCGTTTTGATTAATACAAAACATCAAAAGTTTATAAAAAGTGCGTATTTATTAATTATTAAGTAAGAGTAGAAAGCAAAAAGAGACTATTTGAGTGAGCTCATGATATTCAATCAATCGTTCTTTGCATTTCTTCTTTAGCAAGAGTATACGACAAGAAGCAAATTTTTACCTATCTTCTTGGCAATACTTTTAATTGGCAAATGAAGAGATTCTGCAAAATATACGTGCTGTCTATATCGTCTTGTACATAAAAGTTAAAATAAATCTGTCACAGTGCATGAAGAAAATTAAAGATTGCTCGTGATCTCAATGAAAGATATTAACTAAAAACGTTACTTCTTTGAGATGAAGCAATTAATAAAAAGCGTCAACAAGAAAGCTTTTAATAAAAAATTAACGGTGAGAAATATTAAAAATAGCTTTAGTAAAATTAGTATGGAATTTTAGTATGGAATTAGATACGAGGTATTGTTGAATCCAATAATTAAAATGTAACGAAACAAAAGTCTATGTTTATTTCAGTTCTTTATGTTTATGCTTATTTCAGACTAGCCGCCCGTGATGCTGCCGCCGAAAATATAATATTAACTGCAATCCATCAGTCATTAGGCAATGTTTTATGGAAATAGGATGAAGGGTACGACAGTATATAAAATACTATCAAACAAATCTTCACTTTTATATACCAGACTTGTGTATTCTTATTAGAATTGTAATACTTGGTGTTTCAGAACGATTCTCTTGATTCATTTCGTATTCGTTCGGAATTCTAAAGTTTATATTTTAGAAACTCTGATTAAAATATTTTCTTTCAAAATTCATTAAACGTATAAAATAGGCTTATGCCATAAAATCGTTCATATAGTTGAAAAGATAATTTTTTGAAAATGCAGATAGTACAAAATTATATGTACTACAATATTTTGGGTGGTTACTGCGAAAAACTCTAACATTTAATTAAGTTAAAAGTCCCAGGATTGGTCTCACCAAAATTTTCTCGCATCATCTGTAAAAAAGTGGTTACCTCCGAGAATAACTTTCATGATATTTGTGTTCAGTATCGTATACAATATTAACCTTTAAGTTGGATTTAGCATTTCAACAGATTTTATCGTCTCTTTGGCGAGTTATTTGTAGATGAATTCTTGGTAAATGGATGCGATTGAGATTCGAATACATATCGTTTTTAATTTTACTTAATTGTACTATTCCTTTAACCATCCCGTAGGTGTAAGCAATCAGCTGACCCAGTTTCATCGCCCTCGGATGAACGGAAGGTATAACAGACAAACATTCATTTTTATTTATAGAGATAATTTTTAATCTTGCCAATCCAGATGTTGTGCATCCAACGCAGATTCCGTAAGTTGCGATCGTTCCTTTCCACTTAACATCGATTTATCGTGACAATTAAATCCTCCGAATGAAAATCCAACATTTCCAGACACATGCCACTATTGTTCTCGATGGCTGTTTGTTTCAAGTGAGCACCCCCCCTTCTTCCCCTCCCTCCCCCTCCCTCCGCTCCTTCCGAAGTTCCGAAATCGACAGCTGCAAAGGCCTGCTCAGTAGAGTCACATGGAATACGTCATACCTGTTGCGGCGTCTCCATGGCAACGGTGCTCCGCATCATCCGATGAGCATTCCTCCCTCCCGGAGAGGAATAAGGGAAATGCGTTTTAAAGAGCCGGCCCGACGCCAAGAGAACATTTTTATTGGAGCTAAATTATCGTTTGAAAGGATTTCGAAACTTACTACAATTTTCTTTTTCTCCCCTTGCCTCTTGCCGTAATATTTCGCCAAGAAATTCAAAGTGAAATGCAATTACCCTCCAGATTTATTTGTCTCTGCTTTCAAACTCCGATTTGGCGATTTATCGCCAGAGAGCGGCGGGAATTCAGTTAGAGGCAAAGCAAGTCATTTATTAAATATTACGAATCAATTTCCTGGGAGAATCAAGTTTTGCATTTGTAGCAATGGGTCGTAAGCAATATTATTTTATGAACATTTCACGCATCTAAAAAAAATGCTCTGTAGATATAAATGGCGAAAAGAGATGCACGAACGGAGTTCAAGTCAATAATAATTACAAGAGGAATATAATTTTCCTCTTTAGAGATACACGTGAGACAATCTCAAAGAGCATTAATATAAATATAATAAAACAAAAACATAAAATTAACGATCGCAAATTTCAAGTTATCATGTGTGAACAATATTATTTTTAAGTTATTATTTGTATTAATTCATTGAAGTCTTTAACCAGTTTAAACAGGTTTGAAACAGTCACGAGGCTCTGGTTAATGACTTAAATTAATTTAGACGTAAGAATTCGCAGAATGTATCATTTGGAAATCAAGTTTAGTTGGCGATAAACCGCCAAACATGACAATCTTCTGCATTATTTTCTAATACCCCTATTTTAATTTTATTGAAATGATCCCTGAACCAACCATCTTTATCGATTAAACAAGCCATATTTTAACTTGCTTGGTTTATTTTTAAAAATATGCTGCACAAGTTAGGCAATAACACTGCGATTTCCATGCCATTCATTAACTAATATTTCTCTTTACATTAAATTTATTTATAATCGATTCTTAGTTTAGTTTAGTTATATTAACGTCCCGTTTAAAACAACACGAGGGCTATTTTGGGACGGACCTCATAATTTTGAACCACGATCAGACGACGAGGACGGCACCTGAACTGGTACCCCCCCTCTCCACACCAGCGGGAGGACGTTTGGCCTGACAGATTGAACATGCAATAGACCCCCTCACACGACGGTTCTTCGGTGGAATCGAGTCTCGAACCTGAAACCCTCCGGTTCCGAAGCCGAGACCTTACCACCAGGCCATCGTGGCCCAATATCTTTCTGAAGTTTATATTTATTCCAAAATCCTATAAAAAAGTGTGTTGATGCCATTGGTAGAAGGGAATTAAAATTAATATTGAAATGTTAGATGCAAATGAACAAGTAGAATATTTTTTTAAAAAAATCAATTAATACTCTTTTTCTTATACTATTTATGATCAGGTGTCGCGTAAGTCATCTCAGAGCTTGGCGACCCAATCGAAATGACTGGAAAAATTTAATTCATTAATTAATATTTGAAAAACCAATTGTATTAACATCGAGTGTCATCCACTACAAGTTTAAAAAAACGTATCTGAATGGATGAATAAAAAAGTATTTTAATAATGATTGAATATTTGAACAAGATGTGTTTAGGGAGAGTCATAGTAGGAATTGAAAAAGCTAGAAATATGTATTTATTAAACATGTTAAATGAATCTGGCAATAAATGCAGATGGAAGTTGAATAAATGCTGCTTCGGACGACGTAAAACTGTTTTCCTAAATGCACGAGAGGTTCGGCAAGAAAGAAAACTCTTCTTTTGCAATGGAGATACGATCAATGCTTGAGTTCGCTTCTAGGGAAGTAAATAACTCTAATTAATTGTTTGTGATAGGAAATTAAACGTGTCTCGATTTCTTGAATAAATTATTAACAGATATGCTTTAATATTTTACTTCCTGAAATATGGAAACAAAAATTTGCACAATTTTCGTATTTTATAATGCATTACTCAAAAAAAAGTAGGTAAAACAAGGGTTAAAAAAACTTTTCACGGTGTATGAAAGCGAGAGGAAACAAGAATTTTTAGTTCAATTCTAGCATTATAAGTGAGCTTTATAATTAAAAGTAACTTTTTGCAATTCTACGCTGTGCTTAGAATCCCAGCCGCATTTTTATAGCAGTTAAAGAAATGAGATCGAGTAAAAATATTTTTATGGATGTGATTCTTTTGAAATGTTCGTCATTAAATTTTAAAGGAATGCTTATAGTACAGAAATTAATTACTTAAAAAAAATTTCGGCTTCGTCATCTCACCATGATTCAAAATGACGAGGCCCGTCCCCAAACAGCCCTAGTGTTGCTTCAAAATGGGACGATAATATAACTAAACTAAACTCTACTATATTGTTCGATATTCTCTATGCAATAATTTAATATCGTTTAAATATATCATTACGATAGTGTTAAATATTTTGTATTAATAAATGGAAAGTGTGAGTGATTACTATTTCAATTCCTTAGAATTCAGATAACATTCACAAAATTAAAGTGGACGCTTCGAAACAAATTAAGTGGTGCACTCAGCATCCCTTTCAACATGAGTAGCATTTAAATAACAAATAAGACATTTCACTTCCATAAGCACGAGCTAATATCCATTTTTTTTTCCTTTTGAGAAACGGGAAAGAAGAAACCGATCTCGGGGGAATTTCATCTCAACTCTTCCACTAGTTTTCAATCGAACATAATCCTCGGGCGATCGAAAAGCATTCCCTTTTCCCTCCATACAAAGTTTGAAAATAATCCCACCTTGTTCCCCCGCTTCGGATACAAAAAAGAAGAAGAAAAAAAGGAAATAAATAAAAGCCACTGAATACATGTATGTACACATATGTATATACATCACTAAAATATGCGGTGTTTTACCGAAATCTGTGAAAACTCGTCTTAAATCGATGTCTCACCGAAATTTTGTTTGCAGTGTTCGCCCCCAGGGACAAGAACAGCGAATTTTAGGGAATCCCTCCTCCACCGGCGGAAAGGAGAGGAAAAAAAGAGGGAAAACTCGACGTTATCATCCCACCACTCAACTCGACTCTTTTCTGCTTACTCCCAGAAGTAGGCTCTTATCACTTCGCTTCACTTCTCCCCTTGCGCGTTTAAAATTCAATTAAGACAAGACGGTACGCCTTGGGCATAAGTTTTAATTACAGTCTTAATTAGTGGAAGCACAAAGATATGTCACTGCGTGTTTTTTACCGGGGAGGAAGATCTGTGTGTGGCATTATGCGCTAGAAGGATTCTTCCATTTTGTTCCATTGTGTCACCTTCTCCCGCCTCAGTTCGCCCGGACGCGCCGGGCTATAAATTATATGCAAAACGCTGGTGTCGAGGCTGTCGTTTTGGCGGGTGAGTTGGCGAAAGTCTTTTGTTCCAATCTGTGCAAATGAAGTCCGGAATATTCATGCTGTGATCTGTGGAACATGCTCCGATTGCCGCATTGTTCGAGAGACCATGAAGCCGTTTTTGCGCATTAATATTCAAGATAGTTTGAGAGGAAAGTGCAGGTGAAACGGCTTATTAAATTAAGCAGTCATCGAACTTGGCATTTATTTTTTTATAAATTTGGTGGTAGAAAAGTAGCATTTTTGATGTCTGGAATCTGTGAGACTCTAATTTAATACGAAAGTTCGTCCGGTTAATGGAATTTTAAAGTAATGGCTTTTAACGCTGCTGCAGGAGTCAAATTGATGGAAAATTAAACTTGCTGCGGGGGTAGAAACGTTTCGATCTATTAACCTTTCTTCCTTATTAAGGAGTACGAGTGAAAGCGGAAGGAATTCCTTTCAATCTGTTTAAGAAGTATTTCTGCATTAAAGGAACACCGTTAAGTGGTTTTGGAACTCTCAGTTATCGGAGAGACAACTTGTATTTGCATAATTTGATGAATGCTGCAAGCGACTGTTAAAAACAAAGTGCAATAAGACTAATAAATTGACAATAACAAGTGAAGGCATTAATCATTTTTTTGAAAGATAACTTTCTTGAAATTATAAAGTTCAATTTCTTCCAAATATATTAACATTTTGAATCATAATTAATTTTCTGAGCAAATTTTTTTCCAGATAATAATTTTTATGCTTGAATTAACATAAAGTTATTATAATAGCAAGAACGGATAGATTTACGGTTTGAAAGAAAGTTTAATATCTAAATTGTTGTTAAAAGATTGCCTTTAGTGCAATTTTGATCTTGCACCTAAACAGGCAGTCCATTACATGATTGCATCAAAGGCAGACTCTTCATAATGTGCATGGATTAGTATGGAAGATACTCAAATCCCATTTTGATAATCAGTCGCGTTTTTACATTATTATTATTTTAATCATAAAGTCAAAACTGGGGAAGGATGAACACATTCATCTTTAATTTCAAATATGGCAAAACAACATTTGATAAATTTATACTAGTTTCCTATCAAAAATGACGTATACAACTGATTTTAATATTCAATACACATTCATCAGATGTTCCTTTTCATATTCAATGCATATTCATCAGATGTATTTTCATTGATATATTTATAGTTTCTTTATCTCACGCCAATATTTTTTTACTGTTGAAAATTTAAATTTCAATGTATTTGAAAAATAATTGTTGATGTTAAACAACTTTCCAAGCTTTTAAAAATGTTTATGTCATTTAAATATACTTATGTTCAATGTTGAAGATACAAAAGGAATATTTTGGGGCGAATCTCCTAATTCTAAACCTGGTCAGATGACCGAGTCCTGAATTACCGTCTCCCGTTCCCGAATTTTCATCCCACACTAGTTGAAGGACGATTGAACCAACAGATTTATCCTTTATCATGTCTTTTTCATGTAAAGAAAAACCGAACTTTCCTTGACATGAAAATTCTTTGGTAAGATTGCTTTAGAATATGAACCCTTTCTACACAGAATCCGAGTCTTTATCACTGACCGTCATAGCTAGGAGTAAACTAGAACCAAACAATTTTGCATCTCTGAAATCTAAGAAATATTTACTGAATTACCATCTGATTACCACTGACCGTCAATGCCAGGAGTAAATCAGAACTAAGTAATTTTGTATTGAATGAAATCCCTGAAATCTAAGAAATATTTTACAAATAGAATTTTAGAATATTACGTTCATAATGATTTCACTGGACATGAAAATTTCGAAGGGAACATGAAAAGAGGGAAAAAACCCTGATATAACTATCAAGAAAGCTAATTTTTTGAAATTTGCAGAGTAACGGATATATAGATTACAAAGTTTTACTCACTAAGCTCATCAAAATTGACAACGTATTTCCATTTATCTTCTTTTAAAACATTGCTTCATAAACTGCAGTGTATTGAGCCATATCCATGGGCAAAAGCCGGTAAACATGATATTTCTTAAAAATTTTTAAGTTCTTTGACATTTTAATTATTGATACTACAGTAATAAAAGATTATGCAATTGATTTTTGCGACGATGGATTTACTTTTGTTGCTATAAACAATTTCAGGGTATTTTTTCAGAATTTGCTTTCTAATTAGAATTAATTCTTTCCGATTTATATATAGTGTTGCTTATTTTGCACTTAGAAATTTCAATAAAATATATTTCAAATTATTTTTGAATTATGAATTAGGAACATTTACCTTCGAAAAGCTTATAAACATATCCGTCAAGCCAAATATTGTTTACAGGCAAAATTTTGAAAATACGTTTAAAAGTAACAGCAGATTATTTTTCTCCTTTAAGATATGTATCAAAACAATTTTTTTAATTTCCTTTTTTCAGAAATTGTTTTTAAAATGCGTAAATACCATGTTTTTATCCGAGCTCAACATAGTCCTTGTTATATCTTCTGAAAGTGAGTCTTATTAATTCTACGGGACTTGCATTTGTCTTCCTTACCAGCAAATGCATTAGATTACTTGAAACTGAAGTTCGGCTATCAACTCATCTGTGTGCTTGTATGTTTTCCCTTTAAGCTACGATTGTTTAATTTTCTTTTATGAATAAGGAGCTTTCTATTCTATAACAAAATGGACTCTTATGGATTATTTCAATAGATATTTAATACAATCTTCCGCAGAAAAAAAAAAAAAACGTTAGAAGGACGAATCTATTGAATTTCCATGAATGATCAGTCATGCCAGAATTAATTTTTCAAAACGCTTTTATAATACTCTAAGCCCTATTTTGAGTTGTGTAAATAGTTTTAAAAAGAAAAAATAGTAAAATGAAATCTAAGATCACAAATGTCAAGTTATCAAATGAGAACATTATTTTTGAACTCAGTAACCAGTTTGAAACCAAACCATTAACCAAACCGGTTTGAAACAATCCCGAGGCATCTCTCTCTCTCTCCTTATAT
>JAPMOQ010067144.1:392037-442682 GCA_026543055.1 Argiope trifasciata | reverse complement strand
ATTTATTATAACAGTTATAGACAAATCATCAAACAATTTCTGTATTATGTGTAAGCACTATTATAAAGAACTTTTAATTAGTGAATATAATTCCAATTCTGCCTATAATTTGGTTAATTCTAATAAAAAAGAACTAGACAAAAGATTGTTAGCTTTCGCTAAAAAAATTAAAATTAAAACATGCTCTCTGAAGTATCCTTATTTGTTCCCCACTGTTAAATTTCACAAAAAACCAATTAAATTTAGATTTGTTACATGTAGTACAGGCAGTTATAATTACTACATGGGGAAGCAATTTTTCAAATTCCTAAAAATTATCTTAAATAAAATAGAAGAAGAAGAATGTTTTGTCATTAATAATAACAAAAAGATTTTGGATTTCTTAAAAGATAACAAAATTTATAAAATTAATACTTTTGACTTTGAAAATTTATACACCAACCTGCCCCATGAGAAATTATTAAATGTCTGTACTCATATATATTATGAATATTTAAATGAAAATATAATTAATAAAAATGACTGGCTGGCTTTATGCAATTTTAATATTACCGAAAATTATATATTTAATGGTATTGATTTTTATAAACAGGTTAAAGGTATCCCAATGGGTACAGCTTTTTCAAGTGCTTTAGCTAACATTTTCCTTCATTACTACGAGAAAAAAATAATTAATAATTACTTAATAAACGGTTGGCGATTTATTGATGATTTGATTTTGATTAACTTGGATAATACCAATATTGTTACTAACTGCTATCCTAAAGAATTAACTTTAAAAGAAACAAATAGTGATAATCTTGAAGCTACTTATCTGGATCTAAGGATCAAAATTGATAATGAAAAAACAATAGTCGGTATTTATGATAAAAGAGACGAATTCAAATTTAATATAATTAAACTCTGTAATTATCACTCTAATCTTAACTCTAAAATTTTCAAAAATGTACTTTTCTCACAATTTAATAAAATTAAAACAATTTGTAATAACAAAATTTCTTTTATAAAAGCAACAAATAGTTTTATTAAAAATTTAAACAATAATGATTTTCCCAAAAACTACTGTAATATCAATATTTTAATAAAAAAAGAAATAATGAAATATTAGTGAAATAGATGGCGCTAAAAAATCACCTTTATGTTTAGTTTCACGGTGTTGTTTTTTGTTGGCGGAGAAGAATGGCGGATAACTAGCGAACAGGTCAGGGAACTGATTTTTCTTAATTTTGTCATTAATTATGATCTTTCTTATATGGTTTTACCTTTTGTGTATATATATTTGTTTCATTTGTTGATGTTTTGATTTGTTTTTGTCTTTTACTGTTGGAATTGGTATGTCTCTTTTGCTTTCATCTTCGGGGGATTTTTCGGGCCACGAGGCGTCAGTACTTTCGGACATTGTCCATCGACGCCTCACAGAAAAAAATTCCCTGTTTTAGAATCCCAGCTTGAAAGTGGCTCCTGATGAAGTTTTCAGGCCGGATTCCTTTTTTATTGACTATTTTTTTATTGACTATTTTTTTCTAATGATTTTTCTATGGATTATTTTGATTAGGTTGTCTTATTTTGTTAATTAATTTATATTCATTTGCATTTTGGTTGTAGCTGCATTTGCGCTCTCTAAATACAATGATTGTTTTAAAAACTTTTAATTCTTATAACTTGTTTAATCAGTAATGATTTTTAGTTCCGGTTCCGGTTTGGTTTCGTTGCCGTTTTTACTTCTGTTTCGTTTAATACTCTTTGAATATTGTATTGTAGGTTTATTTCATTATTGGGTTCTTATTCATTTACTTTTCATTATTTGGTTCTTATTCAATTACCTTTCATTTTGTGAACTTTTGCGTGTAATTCTGAATTGAGTTTTAATTTCGTTTTCGACCTAGTTGGTTTCATTTTAATTTTGTTGATCAAGAAATGGATTTTGATTGTTTTAATAATTTTATGATTGTTTTAATAATTTTATGATTGTATATATATATATATATATCCATACTGCTTCCAAATGAAAAACTATTTACAAATAAATTATTAGACATGATAATTTATATAGAAGTATAGAATTTTAATGAAAACAATATTTTCGTATATACTGATATTTCCTAAATTCTGAAATCCTAAAACTGTTCCTTAATGGTTTAATCTTAGAGCAGGAGTGAAATCCTTCAGTTTTTCCCACTTAGGAATGAATGAAGTGATATTTCCCCACTGGCGGAAAGAGAAAATACTTTTATCGAAATTTTTATTGAACTCGATTGAAGTTTTTTTTTTTCGAACATTTTATAAAAGTTAAATTATTTCATTTCCTGGAAAAAAAAATTCCATGAAAATAACAGCTTTGTTGCCATAATACTAAGCCAGTCTTTTAAAAGCTCATCTGATGTCAAAGAGGAATACGTAACGATAAAGCAAGACTGATGAGAGCAGATCAACCTTTTGAGAACGCATCTGCTTTTAAAAAAGCACACGTAATAATAATAATAATAATACAATACTGGTAAAAGCAGGTAACAAACGATATGCGCTTAAAATATGAAGATGAAAATGGACATTTAAGCTTTATTCATCGCCTGCTTGATTTCGAGTTTCAATTATTCGTTGCCTACGCGATCTTCACAACTCCATACCCAAATACAATAACATTTTCTCACACAATTAAAAGAATGAGCAAAATTGGAAGTTTTCTCTCACCTGCAGGTCTTGTTTCGCAGCCTCCGCGCCGGCTCTTGTAGTGAACGTCACGAAACCAACGGGCTGTAATTAAAAAAAACAGCGTACTCTGAAAAAATAATTACTTTGAAAATAACAGCAGTGAAAAAAAATTTTAGATTTTGTAACAAAGCAAATAGAAAATTCAATAGAGTAATGACAAATTTTTCCATCAGCTTTAAGAGATTATTTTTCTGCTTCCTAATTGCAATAAAGTGATTAAAGTATTAAATATTTAAAATGAGAACCCCTCCCCCCTTCACCCGCCAAGCGGCGCAGGACGTTTCTAATTAATTTAGCAAATTGTGAAGGCAAGGAAGAGGGGAAAAAATGACGAAGACGTGAAAAGCAGGGGATGTATTAAGTAATTAATTAATTTCGAAACACTTGCTTATACACGCTAATTCTTTATCAAGATTGGAATATTAAACAATGAGCATAAATTAAACATGTGGATCTGATTTTTAAAAGACCTATTCTTATGCTGTCAAAATTTTTCTTTTTCAAAACTGATACTCACCGACGATGTTTTGCCATTTTTACTCGTGACTTTCAACAGAGAGCCTTCATATCCCTGGAAAGAAAAAAAGAAAGAGAGAAATGGGTTCAGAAGAATGCGAATACATCGAGACAATAGGAAGCAGGCAGTGCATATGATACAGAAAAAAAACTCTTATGCATTGATTCCTTAAAATATAATAGTTAAAAAAATAGTTTAAAAACAAATTTATGATGATGTCAAAGTACAAAGCGAATGACAAATAAAGAATTTAAATGAAAATATTACTATCTTTTGAAAATCATTTATTCAAAGAAAAAAAAAATTAGGTTCAATTTATAAAAAAAGTGTTGGTCTTTATAAAAAATGATATAAGAGTTTGATACCAAAATATACTATGCGCAATTTTTTATTGTTTTTTATGATTTTTAATAAACTATTTTTTAGCAAAACATATTTAATTTAATTTTATGTAGGGTTATACTTTGAAAGCATTCAATTCGAATGATTCAATTCAATTCGAAAAGAAATGACAATTTTTTATATCGAAATAAATAATAATGAATAAAAAATGTGATAAATTGTAAATGTTACTTTTGTATCATTAAAATTTCTTTACATAATATAACTTAATATAAAAAGATATTTGATGTAAATAAATCAAAGAAAAGATCATAAACCAAAGAAAACTCTCTATTTATATTTTCTAATATTTTACATCAATGGAGTCTTGGATTTTGAGATGCCTGTCTAAATTTTAATGTAATGTTTTGCAAGTTGAGCTGAAAAAATAAACGTGATTTGAAGCATGGCGACTGATTGTTTGATTTTTGCATTCTATATTACCATCGAGTTATTGAGCATTTACTTAAAATTTATTGTTTATTGAAATCTTAGCTTTGAATCACAATCATCGTTCACTAAAAGGAAAACCGGAATATCTCCCCTTTGCATTATCGTTTCATTCAGGTATATGGGGGGTTCCAAATTCATGGCACAGATATGGAGAGTAGGCACGTCTAATACTCATATTGTACAGGCTTGGGGAACCGTTATGAAAAAACGGGCCATTGATTCTAAAGAAATGTCTAATGAGGTGCAGTCGTGCCGCCAAATAATTTTGGCGTGATTACTGGGAAGATAATAAAATTAAAGGCTAACAATTCAAAACTTTTGCACTGTATAGTAGTTAGTAGAGGTTTCAGTTATACGGGTAATTCAAATTAAGGCACCATTAGTGTGACTTCTGTTGTGTCCGTGTTAACTAGGAAAGGAGCTGTAGTGGTTTCTGAGGATAAAGACGCCTGAGTATCCGAATGGCTTCTAGTTCCAATGGAGATGACACACACCCTTTCGTTTTCCCAACCTCTTTTTACACATGGGCTCATTCACGTATCTTACTGATCGAACTCAAGGGAAGAACCAGGATTCGAACTCAGTGCGCCCAGATCACGGGGAAGACGCGTTAGCCCAAAGCCAGGACTTCGGCGGTGTGACTTCTGTTGTTGCAAAATTGACAAAAAATATATAAGGATTGTAAGGTGTTGTGGTGATATCTTAATAAGACAGATAACATCTACGGGAGATGAGCATGCTTTTGTCCTGTGGTTATGTTATCGGCTTTCTAATCCAAAGGTCCCAGGTTCTATTCCGAGAGCCCATCTCATATCCCACAATGGTGACCTCGGACGTGATGAACCTTCAAGCAACTGATGTGTGGCGCCATCTGCCCGCAACCAAAGTCGTCAGACTCACTTGACGCAACAATCTACGCACGCTTGGCGTAACTAAAAAAGCTCTCCGCTCGCCAAACAAACCTGGGTACGGCGCTTTAGACACGCAGCAACCACTCACTCAACAAACCAATTCATCACCACTCAACACATATCGTTCGTCTAACTCACTGGTGGGTGAGTCTGTGGTGATACCTTAATAAGACAGATAACATCTACGGAAGATGAGCATGCTTTTGTCCTGTGGTTATGTTATCGGCCTTCTAATCCACAGGTCCCAGGTTCTATTCTGAGCCAACACAAAATTCCCACAGTGTTACTTTTAGCAAAATGCGTGTTAAATTGGAATCATCAGCCAATCGGTTTCCAAGCGAGTCTTTAAGGTGATTTATATCTAATGACTCGACAGGCATAGGTAGATAAAAATTATTTCAAAACAGCACGAGCAAATTATGATTAAAATAGCATGAACAGAGCTTATTCAAATATTTAAATGTTTCTGGAATAGAATCCCATTTTTCTAAAATTTTGTTACTGGCCTTTTTACTTATACTGCTAGTTAATTTTCTGTTCCAATCCGTTCTAATTTTTTTCTTGTTTCAACATATTTTTGAACCCATACTGAACTAAACTGAAAATCAGTCGATGACATTTCAGATCCTTCCATTTCCAATCGATCGAATTGGAAAAAGTTCTGTTTATCAAATAAAGTCACTTGCAAACTGATTGGTGGCGTGCCCAAAATATTCTGTCGCGTGATACTGGTTCGCCATCCCTACCATACAGGGAATCTAAGGCGCAATCCATTTGTTTAGATATAAATTCAGGGTTCTCAATCCTAGTGAAACATGATGTTTTGTTCCTTACTTCTACGCTAGTTTTACAGATTCAAGAAATTTGTATGCACTTTTTCAACAGTGGTGCATTTGTTTCAAACAATCGCTTATTGTAACTGGAATGCATGGGCTCAAGTGAAGCTGATAAGAGATCAAACGAAAGACATTCAATGAAGGCGTCCTTCTGACCCAGGTAGCATAGTCTGCTGCACAATATCGTGCGATATTTTATGGCATTAAACAAAATTCCACAATATTAAACAATATTGCGAATGTTGATCAATGTCATACAATATTGGACAATGTTTGTGTGCTACGAGGGGAGCAATATCGTGCGATATTTTACGACATTAAACAAAATTCCATAATATTATATAATATTGCGCATGTTGATCAATGTCATGCAATATTGTACAATATTATATATTGCCCAATATTCATCAATGTCATACAATATTGCGAATATTGATCAATGTCATATAATATGATACTAAGCAATATTATATATATTATTATATGGCATGAAGCAATATTCCAAAATATTAAACAATATTTCGGATATTGATCAATGTCATTAAATTTTGTACAATATTTGTGCGCTACTACGGAGAAGGGTCCGTTCTGTGTTGCCTCTTCCGATATCACTTTCTCCTCTACATCTCTATCATAATAAAATCATTACAATATCTGCACTAATATGGAAATCAGAAACTAAATACCTTTTCAGTTGAATTGAGATACCCTGCATTTACGACTCAAAAAATAGTTTGCGATCTGGGTTTCCTACGTGAATATTATTCGCATCTGTGTTCTTTACCTCCCATCCATGATTGTCCTATGAATTTAGAATTGACTGTATTTAAGCTATAGCTGTCACTAATGAGAGCTTCCTTTCTTTTCTGCAAACATTAAGTATGTTTTTAACTGAAATTTGACTGCCTATTTTACTTAATTTAAATAATTATTCTCTCGTAATATCAGAATATCTTAACCTTCCACTGCATGCACTACAAGTTTGTCTTTTCTCCGTTTCTTCATGGTTTCTTCATATACCAAGGACACATTTTAACATATTGCCGCATTGAAACGAAACATCGTTGAGTCTACATAGTTGAATGTTTATGACTCTGGACTCATAGTCAGGAGATCATGTATTCGAATCCCAATAGACTAAAAATTTGTTTAAGTATTTTCCTTGGATTGTTTTTCCTTGATTTCGTGTTCCAGAAGATTCTGGACCATTTTTTAATTTACCAGATAAGCGCTCTGGACTTTTCTTAATGTTTCCAGAAAGATGTTCTGGAACATTCCCTACTTGTGTCTTCTTGAGTTCTATCTACGTGATAATACCTTGAAACCACAATTTTAAAGTAATACCACTTTCAAGTTGGCACACTGTTTGTCCTGCAAGAATACTCCTCTGTTTTTCGAATGGTCACAAAGTAACTTCTGGCATTTCACTAAGAAAAGGTTTTTCTAAATTTTAATTAGGCAATGGATCGAAATTTTAAATGCTATACTTATTAAATTCGAAGCATAAATAAGCGGACGAGAATAAATTATACAGAGCTTAAAAATTCCTATACAAACTCTTCGGAGGTACCAATTTTTTGTCTAATTTTTAATTTCAATAAAAGTTAATAAATTTATTATACAATGGTCAATAAAAATTTATACAACATATTTTTAACTTTCAATTGTGATTGAAAGGCTCAATAGTTTTGCATAATTATGACCTAGGATTTTACTAAAACATCAAAATAAAAATAAGCAAAATTACATTTGAAAATATCTAATTATCCAGTCTTTCTGGCTTGACAGCTCAAATTTGCTTGCTGTTTAATTAAATGAAACATTAATGGGATTAAATGAATTTTTTAAAATTAAAATTAAATAAATTTTGTTTGGAGGATGTTGACTATTTTGGAATTCTAAATAACATTTGAATTTAAAAATGCCAGTGAGTAATCTTTTTGATTATAAATACAACAAGGCAACAGATTCTGATGATTAAATATTGGTCATAAAAATTCTGTTGCAAACGACGAAAAATAGTCATTGAATAATAGTTTAGAATTTATTAAACATATAATAACCGAGTGTTTTCGTGTATTATTGAAAACTACAAATCGCGAAATAAATTGTGGACTTTGTCTCTATTGTGGAGGCAACACAGAAAATTTTGGAATGATCAATCAGTAAGTAAACCTCAACAATTTCAGGACCTTGTGCAACAGTTTCTTTTAATCAAAACAGCTTGCCTAACAAGAAGACGAGCGAAATAAAAGAAAAGAAATTGGAAAAAAAATCGATTCTACCGTACTACTTTCCTTCCGAACCGAAATAACAAAATAATAAATAATTAAAAACCTTCAAGCGATGGTCGTCCTTTGGACTTAATATATTTTCCCTGTTCCATTCTTTTGAGATATCGGTTTTCCAATACGCTGATAAAAGAAGGGAAAAGTCCCTTCTTTTCGGAGAGCGGAAGTTTTAGGGACCTGATAACATCAGGGCCGGACGGTTGCGTAATTAAAATACTTTAATATCTCATTTTCTGTTGGGGCAAGGAACTCGTGTGATTAAGTAAAAGAATAATAATAAAAAACGAAAGAAGAAAACAGGAGAAAAAAAAAACGGGAAATAAGATGAGTATCGAGATCATTATCCGGGGAAAAACAAGGAAAAGATTCCGGAATGACTTAATCTATTTTTTTTCTGTCTGTAACTGGATACTGTTCAGGGTTCCACAAGGTGCATGCATTTTTTATGAATGTCGTAAGAGTCCTGGGTTTTGTAATCATTTTCTGTCTCGTTTAAAATTAAAATGAAAACTGTGTTTGAAAATTTATACCGTCTTACGTGAAAGAAATATTTTTACGTATTTAAAAAAAAATCACAATAGAAAAAGAATTGTTAAAGAAATATTTAAAAAAATAAATGGAATTCTAAATGAATTTTTGCATAAAGCAAATCATATATTTCACTCAATTTATCATTAGATTAAAAAAAAAGCATTCTTAACCCTAGTTGTGTTGAAACAAGTACCAGTGCTACAGAAATTGCTACTTCTGATTAAAATATTTTCCATTCTATATTGAATTTGAAAACAAATAGACAGTATTAAACAGATTAAGCCATGACATCCTCAAAAACTGCAATTCTGATTTTCTATCATTTTTACTAACATTTATTTTTATGTATGGATTTAAGAAATTGATTCCTGATACCCTGTCTGAAGTTCTGGGGTTTTAAAATTTGATATTATTATGTTTCCCAGATGACAATAAATGATATCCATATGTTTAGAATGTAATTATTTAGTAAACTATTGGTTTGATAGATTGAATTGATTCAAAAGTTGTAACGCTATTTAATTTTGAATCTAACAAACATTTTGATCCCCAAATATTAATAAAAAGGAATTTTAAATTAAAAATTAATATACTGTACATTATCAAACTACATTCAGTACATTAAAAAAAGGTGTATTCCTTTATTTATTTCATGGTCTTGAATTTGGGGAATATATTTTTTAATTATAAAAGAAATCAGAATAATTTAAAGAACATTTATGCTTTCATCTCGGATTTTAAAAGAAACGTCATGAACAATGAATGAAGTCTGAAATTATAGAGTAGTTATATAATACGGCAATGTTGTTGCATATATTGCATTAATTAATATTATGGATATGTTAGATAATTATTATAATATATAATTAACAATATATAATGTTGCTTATCGAAAGGAAGAAAATAAAATGACATTTGGAAATTAAATTACCATGAAAGTAAAATGCTGTAGAATATTATAAATAGGGGTAATAAAAATCATGTAAAAAGTAATGGAGGCAAAAAATTAGAGTTATTTGAAAACATTAGAAATGTTTATCATGTTTATATAATGTGACAGAAACAGAAATTGTAATAGTTTGCCTACTTCTTTATGCGTTGGTTGATTTAATTTAGAGTGGAACATTTTATGAACACATAATAAATATAATAGAAGGTGAATTATGCAATTTTCATCAAGAATTAAATTAAAAAGCTAATTCCTGAAAAACACAAGAAAATCTCATGAACATTGATTTGTGAACTTATTATCCCATTTTTGCAATGTAGATTTTATTTCATTTTCATCTTTTAGCTCAAATAAGAATTATTTATTACAAAACCTTCCAGTAAATCCACGCCACAAACGACAATCGGGTTTTCATTTAGAACAAAGTGCCAATTCGAAAGTATGATGGCCGTTCACGAATTCTTCTTTCTGATATTCCTGCCTTTAGATTCGGAAATAATGATGAACTGCATGACCCGTTCATGGCTTACTTCCGATACGCGCTGAATGTTTAAAAAGTTTCTCAAATCTTAAAGATAAAAACATTCTGATGAATTCATTTTCCTATAAAAGCAAAATATAAGAATTGAAACTTCTCTATCTTTTCTTATCGTTTGAGCATTCATTATCAATGAATGCTATCTTTTATTATTCCAGGTGAAACATTCTAATTCATATTTCAATGAAAAGAAAAACTGGCATCAACACTACTTTATCATTCATCATTTTCATATTTGGTTTTGATCTCAGAGAAGCTGAACACACCTTGTAAGCTCTAAATAAGAGGTAGAGCTCTCTTGGTTTCGCATCCATTGGCAGGCCGCTCACGAACAGCGTTCGCACCTGAAAAAGGAGAAAATACATGAGATAATAGAAAAAGGCTGCGTACTATATATACATGTAATGATATTTTAGCATTTCATTAAAATACAAACTAATTTCTGGAGTTTTATTTTAATTTAGCCCTTATCAAAGTCATTCTTAAACATTCTCTTATGTCCATTTCTCTACTTCATTCATTCCATTTCTCTACTTCATTCATTCCATTTCTCTACTTCATTCTTCGCTTCGTAAAAGGGCAGAATCGGCTAAAAGCCGAATTTCATACGATCTGAGTGAAGGACTGGAAAAATGTGCAATAGGCTTATTCATTTTTAAAGATCCCAGTGTTTGCTCTGCTTTGAAAGTCACATGTTCAGAAATTCCATGCGAAACTTAATTGTCTATTACCACTTTAAACAAGATTTCTCCGATTAAAATATTCTGTATAACACGAGGAAAAATTAATTTCTGCCGCTTTTTCCGTCACTTCTGCTGGCCCGTGCTGCTTGCAAATATGCTGCCTGTCTCCAGAGGAAGAATAAAGCGAACTTTAAAATGAAAAGTCTTCTTCAATTTCTTCGAACCTGCCATCTGCTTTCAAAACTTTAAATCATTACATACATATATTTCAATAGATGACGCTGAAAGACGCCAATTATTTATCACCTTGAGTGGTGTGAGCAAAAATGAAAATAAAATGTGGGGTATAGTAAAAAAAATAATAAAAAAAAACATGGGACACTTTTTGTAAATAATTTTTTACCTTCTGCCGGTACGTTCTTTTCTTTTTGTTTTATTAATTGATTATGAGAGTTCTTATACAGTTTATTTTATGTTTTTGCATTTTTTGCTTGAATTGGTGGTTATATTGTTTTGTTGAAATATGTCTTAGGCCTTGATTATTTCAGGAGATTTTCGGGTCACGAGGGGTCAATACTGTTGAATTAAAAGTCATATTCCTCATAAAAAATCATCCTTTATTTTGAATCATCATGCCTTATTTTGAATCCCTGCTTGAGGGTGACCCTTGAGAAAGTCTTCAGACCGGATTTCAACTTTATTTGATTTAATATTGATTCCAGTTTTTCCTTTTAACTATTAGTAATATTTATTACTATTTTGTCTAGATTCATCTGTGTTTCAGTAATAGCTGCATTTGCACTCTCAAAATACAATGTTTTTTTTTTAAATTTTTAAAAAAAACTTTAAAAAAAATTTGCTTTCGAAATAATTTCTAGTTTCGCTTCCGTAATAGTTTTAATTTCAGATTATTTCAGAAATAGGTTTTAGTTTCATAATGCTTGTATCGATTATTACTTTTACATTTTATATTTTTAGTCACTAAAAAGATGGACTGCAACATTAAAAATTTCGACCTTCTAAAGAGGATGAAATGGTGGTAAGAAAAAGGCTTTTATACCAAATTTGGAACACATCACACTATTTCTGCATTGTTTTAAACTTAAAAAAAGTATTAGCATTTCAGTCATTTCACCTTCTATAAAAAATTATTTTCCTCCAAATTTTAATCAATCATTAAAGGTTGTTTTAAACAATATAGAATAAGAATTAAGGTTTTTTGTAACACATTATTAAACTTATTTTCTTGTTTATTTACAACCATCACTTGTGCTTATGTGAGACCAAAAGGGTTTTAGTTTATTTTTCATGGCATTAAAATAAAATGAATATCTTAAAATAAAAATTTAACCTTTTTAAAAAGTCAGTGAAATTCCAGATTTTCAACATTTCTTCAGCATTCAACTTTAAGTTATCATTTCTAAGCAGTCTTTGCGCTAAATTCGGGATTCATAATGATTTTTCATATTTAATTTCATATTTTATTGATTATATGGTGTGAGACAACAGTAAAATTACGACGGAATAAGATCTTTTATCAAGGATTATAAATGTAGAATTGAGTGGGAAGTCTTCCCATATGCTGATGTAATAGAAAGGAAAATAGCGATGTAAAAAACATTAAAAATAGCATATCAAATATTTCATCAAAGGGTAAATTTGGAATAAAATAAAAGTAAATTTATGTGAAAGAAAACATATGAAAAAACGGGAGAAATATAAATAAAACAGAAAATAAGTAAAAATAAGAAAGAAAAAAATAAGAAAAATCAACAAGATGAATGTCTATAAACTGGTATGTGTGGCAAAGAGAGTTTATTCTTCAATTAATCACAATTTTAGGTCTGAAAGAGATTAAGTAACAGACTACGTTCAAAGGAAAGTTTTTGAAAATTTGGATTAAAATTTTTTTGTCAATTACAGACACTATAAAGACAAAAAAAAGTATTTGAAAATATAACGTATTTTGAGAAATAAGAAAAATGTGCAGTCAATTTTAATGAAATTTAAGCAAAACGGTTCACACTCTACCCAAAATGGTAATGCAGCAATCCGCTATTTCTTTGTACACAAGTCATAGAGTTATCTCGCTCGATATTATTCCATGTATAGGAATAAAAGCAACAAAGTAATCGCCTTTGCATGCCTCGTTAGAAACATTTTTTTTTTGTTTAATAACACTCGTGTGGTATGTTCTTTTATCAGATAACACTTAATAAAGGGATCACCCTTCGTTTCTTAGGAAACAAGCAGCATTTCTCTTGCAAAATGAGAGCTACTTTTTATTCTGAAACTGTAAAAGTCTCATCATAAATCAGAAAAAAATTGGATTTTTTTTCTGATAATTTTTGAAAGAAAAGCTTTTATTTGTTATGGGTTGTATCTTTTAAATGACAGAATGGTATACGTTTTCTTTTCGCACAAAACAGGGTTTCCTTGCACTTAAAGAAAATGCAGAATTAACTGTATTTTTTTAAAAAAAATTCACATTTACAATTTATTATTGATAGCGAAAAACACGAATAAACATTTGGTTTGTGTCAAATTTTAGGGTCGAAATGAATTGTTTAGAAAGTGAGTGTAAAACAGAAGGAAAAAAAAAAGAATTAAAATGAGAATTTCGGTTAGAAATTTTCACAAAGTTTCTCTTTTTTTAAATAAATTCTTGCACAGTGAAATTTCTAGTCACCAATGTATAAACAAATAAAACTCAAATGAAGAACATTATTTTATTTTAAATAAGATTACATATCTCCTAGGAATCTTACAAAATGATAAAAGATGTATTTGTTTTTATTTCTAATTTAAAAAGTATACATTCCATGAAACTTCCAAAAAGTATCCAAACATTAATTTTTTTCAATGTTTTTCATTTTCTAAACATTTCATTACAGGAAGAAAAATTTTCCTTCAAAATGACCAACATTTTTAAAAAGTGAGAGAATCCCTATTTTGCATGCATTCCTAAGACTGTTAATGGAGTTAGAAGTCTATAGAATGCACAAACAAACTTTTCTTAGTGGCTTGGAGAAAAATTAAATGTAATTGGGAAAACTGAATGTTTCTTTGAAAATAGAACACTAAAGCACTTTTTCAATTTAAAGTTGCCTCCTACCTTTCCTTTTCTCCTTAAAATAATACAACAAAGGCAAAAAGCCTGTTTAGCAGGAGAAAATGTCGATATAAACGTTTCATAGCGGAGGATAAATGCACTTTTAAATGCATTAAGAAAAATACACGCAACAATGAAAAAATAAACAATAAAAAATATACATATAATCTAAGACATAGGCCTGGTCTCCTTAAATGAAATGTTTCATTTTAATTCATTTTCGCTTACAGGCGGCAGAGGAAACTAAAAAAAAATTAACAAAAAAAAACACGCAAAGTAAAGGTTGGAAAAAAAAGAGATAAAATCTCACCCCCTTCTCCAACCTCTCCAGGCCGACGTTGTTTCCAAAAAAATTGCTTGAATAAAATCGTTTTGGAAGCTATTACAGGGTTGCCATGACAACCGCGCTCATCTCCGTTGCCAAGGGAACGGTTTTACGCACGGAAAGAGGCATGCACGTTGCCACAGGGCTCTTTAAAACTTCTGTCTTGTACTCAGAAGTTTCATTTTTTCCCCTCCTGTCTCTTCTTTTATTAGGGGGGAAAAAGATGAAAGAAGGCATTTTGTTTGTCTCTTAACTTTTCAAACTTTAACCACTATGAACATTATAAATTGAATTCTAAGAAAGGGGAAAAGTATGTTAGAAGTATTTGATCATGAGCTATTTGTTTTCGCTGATCATGAGCTATTTGTTTTAGAAGAATTTTATACAAAAGAAAGGCCTTCATTTTATGAGGGATTTTAATTATTTCAAAAGAACTTTTTTTTAACAGAAAACATTTTTCTGATAAGCTAATTTTGAATACTTTTAAATTCTCAAACAAAAAAAAGTTTGTATTCATATCCATATTGAGAAAGAGAACATCATGTAAAAGTTAATTTCGCGAAAAGGAAGTATTTAGAAGTATTAAAGTGATAAAAATAAAAAGCTTTGATGATCTTAGCAGAAAAAAAAATTAGTTTCCTAATGCATATTTTTATATCAGATATTTATTTTTTTCAATATCCAATTAAAAGGTGTAAATGTTTAAGTTCTCATATTTAGAGCAAATTTTACATTTTAGTAATAATACTAAAATTATTATATTCATTCATCAATATTTTCATTCTTCGAGCTCCTGAAAAAAATTAAAAAACTGATTTCTTTTTTCTAGTGTGGCTATGTTTAATTTTCATGCATAAATATGTATCATGATATTTTATTCTCCTTATAATGAGATCTGAAATTGAGAAAAATATTTATAAATAAATAATATTTATAAAGTTACAAATGCACAATACTTGTTTTTCTATGTTCAGATGCCAGCTACATTTCTTTGAAATGTAACAATTTTACAAACAGAATTAAATATTTACTGCACAAAGTTTTCATAATTTTATAGTAGTTATGCATGTAGATAGAGAATGTATAGTAATTGCCAAAACCACCAGAATTTTGGTCAAAATCTCGAGGCGATTTTAACGAATCGCTAAATTTGAGACCTCCCTGGTTAAAAAACAAATTTATACGCATGTATGTTTAATGTACTTATGCAGGTTCAATTTTATTTTAATTTGTGAGAAATAAATTGTCAGATATTATACTTAATTTTTTTGATATTCATTAAAAGATAGAAACTTAATGTATTGGTTAAAACGTTAATATTATTAAAAAGGCCTTAAGCTTGAGCCTTAAGGTATCCGACTACGTTAAAAACATTGGTTATCGACTACATTTTTTTTATCGACCCATGCTTTTCTATTGTTATTTCTTTTAGTTCAGATTTTCCTCTTTCTAAAACAGTTTATCGTTTCTAGGAAAAGACCTCACCTATCATCCGGGGTCGCAGATTTTCCAGTTAAAATTTGTCTTCAGTTTTCTCAAACTAATTTTCATAAATTTTCTCCACCGTTAACATGATATCTCCAAAACTAATAGAGGTATTTACATAAACATTTCAGCGAGGGTTTTAAATATTATAGGCAACGAAATGAACCAAAAGTTTTATTTTAGGTGAAGTACTTTTTTATGTATAAGTGTTTTTAGAAAAATTAAATTGTAAATTTTTGGAAAAAATGCATATATACGTATATTTTTACCCATCATTTCTCCGCATCTCAAAATCATATTTTTAGATTTTGGTTCCTTTCATCCATCAGTATATTCTATAACTTGTGTACAAAGAAGATCAGGATAACTACATTACCATTTTGCGTAGAGAGTTACCCATTTAGGTTTCAATTGCACTAAAATTACTGCATTTTTTATTTTTCAAAATAGACTATGTTTTCAAGTAATTTTGTTATATTAATAGTGTTTTGTATTATAATTGACAATAAGCCCACGGCGGTAAGTTCTCGGCTTCGGTACCGGAGGGTTTCAGGTTCGAGACCCGATTCCACCGAAAATCCATCGTGTGAGGGGGTCTCTTGCACATTACATCTGTCAGACCAAACGTACTCCCGTTTGTGTGGTGTGGAGAGGGGGGTGCCAGTTCAGGTGTCGCCCTCGTCATTTGACCGCGGTTCAAAATGACGAGGTCCGTCAGAAAATAGCCCTCGTGTTGCCTTAAAACGTTAATATAACTAAACCAAACCAAATATAATTGACAATACTTCGAAAAACCATAGTTTAAAAAAGTTTCAATTGTTTAAAATTTTTCCACCGAACGTAGTTGGATGCCTTAAGAAGATATAAAAACCATTTTTGCGTTGCAATATCTTCGGATGTTACCACGGAAAATTGCCGAAATTTCTCTTCATTTTTTATGAGTTTAAATTTTAAAACTTAATATTCGTCCGAGGTGCACATTTTCATTGTTCAAAGTATGCATTTACCAAGTTTGATAGCTCTAGGTCATTTAGTCTGTCCAGTAGAGTGCCATCACACATACTGGAATAGATGTGAAATGTCGCTCGTGTGTTTGTGAGCTCAAAAAATACAAAGATGGTTTTGAGATGTTATCCTCAAAATTATGTATTTTAATCAAATTTTGAAGCAGGGATGCATAGAAAGCATTCATGTCCTTCCATTGGAGTAGATATGACGTGATAATGGAAAATTTCACCACCAGTGAGGAGGAAATTTGGTAGAAGATTAGCTAATATTATATTTGACGTCCAAGTTTGGACTGCATTTGTTCATTTCTTGAACTTCGGCATATCATTTCATGAAAATGTGATTGAAGTAACTCAGAAACACGCACAAAATAAAGATATGTTCGACTTTGAGTATGTGGGGGGTTATTCTAAAAATGTAAATCCAAATTTTTAACTGTATAATGGAATTTCTATTTATTTGCTTATACTTACATATGTGAATATGATAATAACAACGATTAGCATACAACAATTACGACAATAACAACGATTACCATACCACAAATATGTTAATAACAACGATTAGCATACAACAAATACGCTAATAACAAAAATCCACTGTACACTTGCTAAATGTAATACGGCATATCATATTTAGGCATACTTTCAAGCTTGCTCAAGCTTTCAAGCTTTTTACAAGTCCGCTGTACAGATCTTCCAGCAATTTAAGTCGAGTGAGCAACTCCTGTTTTTCCGGCAATGTCAACTTGGGTCAAAAGTACGACTTAGCTACTTCATGCGTCACATTCACTTGCACAAGCTCTTTTTGCAGGGGAGCATAATCACAAACCTCCCAGATAGAAGAACAACAACCCTGCCCGAACCAGGACTCGAGGCCGGGAAGCCCAGATCACAGAGAAAGACCTCATGCCAGGAAGCCTTTGATTTCTTCTCTATATGGCTAAGCTAAAACTCATATTATTTCCTATTTGCAAATGTCATATTGTTGGAATATCAGAAAATTCCTACGTTGGTTTAGAAAGGAAAAATTCACCAAAATAAAGAATAAAATGGACGCATGATTTCAATAGTTTGTTACAATTAAATATAATTTCTACTAATAACTTACAAGAGAAAGAAATCGGTCTTTTGCTCCTTTATGCTTACAAACATTTATCTTTCATGAAACAAAGTTCAAAAACATCTTTAACAAGCATATTGAGTCGAGATTTATAGAGGAACTGAAGACAAAACAGACCTGGGCTGCCATTCTTCACAATACTTAAATGCACCTCATAATGTTTCCACCAGATGCACGCTTTTGTTGCTCTTTCATTTTTTAAATTAGAGCCCTTAACAAGCGCTTCATTTGTTTAAATATGCGAATCTCCCCCAGCAAATGAAGCGCCTAAACACTTCATTACTGTCTCAGACAAAAGCCATTTCCCCCACCGGGGATAAATGAATGAATCTTATCCCCGCCGAGCAGGGAAAATTACTTTACTTTTGGCAGTTAAAACTCTTTTTAAGGGAGGGGGCTCCCCCCGCTAATAATGAAGTACATTCGGCACTGGATGGGAAACAAAAAGGAAATCTCTTAAGAAAAGAGTTTTCGGTTCGGTTTGCCCAAAGAAGGGACCGACAGAGGGGTGAGGTAAGCCAATTGAAAAGGACTCTTCGGGATCTTATTTTCAAGCTTGCTAAAATGTTTGTGCATTCAATTTTCAGTGATTTTCGGCAGTGATCTGAATGACTTCAATTCTTAACATACAATAAATCATTTGGGCAACCTTCATTTGGTTACGGTGACTACAAACAAAGTTTTTCTGAAACAATTTATCTGTATGTGTATTTTAAATATATCGGATATTCAAATAGAAATGAAATAGTGATTCTAATGATTGATTTTTGTTGTGCTGGAATGATCAGAGTTTATAAGAAGATATCTAGTTTTAATCAATAAAATGTGTTCAGTGGAATGATTTTTGTCGTGCTAGATTTTTGAATATATCAGGTGCTTGAGAAGACAAAAATAATTTGGTCAAATATTATTCCATGAAATAATTCTGTTGTGTTTCGATTCCTGCCAAGAGAAGTCTAGTTTATGTTGTTCAGTTAACTAACAACACAACAAGGAACATCATCCAATACAAACACAATATTTCAGTCAATACAGGCATAAAGCGTATGGGTTGAATAGATGCCCCATAAATCATTCTTTCAATGATTAGTGATTTTAATTATGAAATTGGGACTACAACTGGCAACATAGAAAAAAATGCTGATTATAGAACATTTCTGCCACATCCGCATATACATTGTGATTTATGTCAGATATCTCAAAATATTATTACTTGGGTTTTTGTCTCAAAACTATTGTCTTATTTCCTCTTGAGCCTACTTTATAATCGCAGTTTTATTTAGGTTCATGCTCTGTTTTGATGTGAAGTTAGAGTTATTCGGCGATGAATGTTGTGATGATTTCGAACTGCTACCTGGTAACGGGCGAGACATCTGAACTAGTGTTCCTTTTTCCTTCAAGCCTGCATTTCACACCAACATGAAGACACTTTAAATGATTACCGAGAAAGAAACAATAGAACATTTCAAAATGCTCGACGTCTAAATGAAACAGTGATGCTCTCTGAGCGTTAAAAACACTGATTACCACTAGCACATTTTTTTATATTGTTATTTCTTGTAGTTCAGACTTTCAAAATAATGTATCCTTTCTAGGAAAAGGAAGGCCTCACCTATCATCAGGGTCACCTATTTTTTTAGCTAAAATTTGTTTTTAATTTCGATTTTCTCAAAACTTTAGTTTTCATAAAAATTCTTTAGCGTTAACATGATGTCTCAAAAACTAATAGAGGTATTTACCTAAAACATTCAGCGTGTGTTTTAAATAATAGGAGCAATGAAAGGAACCAAAAGTTTCATTTGTTCCGAAAAACTTCTTCATTTGTGGGTGTTTTTAGAAAAATTCATTTGTGAATTGATGTAAAAAATGCTTATATACGTATATTTTTACACCGAACTTCTTGCATCTCAAAATTTCACTTAGATTTTGGTTCATTTCATTCATCGTTATATTCTATAACTTGCACACAAAGAAAAATAGAATTGCTGCATTAGAATTCTGTATAGAGTATTAACCATTTTGATTAAATTTCATTAGAATTAACTATCAATTTTCCTATTTCTCAAAATATATTACGCTTTCAAATAGTTTTGTTGTATTTATAGTATTTTGTATTACAATTGACAATGCATTCAAAAACCATAGTTTTTAAAAAGCTAAATTTTTCAAAACTTTCTTTCTAACGTAGTCCGATATCTTAAATTGTTACGGTACCATAGCATTTACATCTTCATGCACATTACTCGCAGGCAATGAGTTGTATGGACATCTGGTCTTGGTTCAAAATTATTGTCTTTTCGGAAATAGATGATCTGATGTAGCATCAAAACCACATGTTGTTATAATCTAAGTTACTCAATACTTTGTGAGATCAATTACTTGATAACCATTGATACATTAGAAAAGCTGATGAAACTGTATTCTTATGATACACAATATCATCAATCATGGAACTTTATAAAAATCTTATTAAATTAATTATATATAATTATTAATATAATCCAATAAAATAATAATAATAATCAATATTAAAAATTGTTTCTTATACAAATATATTTATTAGCTCGTTGATGTTCAGTTCGATTTTCTTTTTACTTTCTTTCATGCCAAAATATAAAAAATGTAATATAATCATGAAAAAGAAAATTCAAATTCGAGAGTTGGGCAAATTTTTAAACACATATCGAAAAACTCATTTTTGACATTATGTCTATCTGTCTGCTTGCCTGTATATTTGCAAGGGACAAAGATAATAACTCCATTCTTCATATCCATCGACAATTCTATTTAAAATCTGATGAAAAGAACAGATATTTTTCAGTTAGTTGAATGAATAACTAGGAGATTAAGTATTTGAAGAAGCTCCCAGATCACAATGAGATGTGTGAATCAAAAAAGCTAATAATATGCCATATAAGATCTTTAGATTCTCCCATTTCATTTACCATTTATAGTGTAAGCATCTGTTAATCTCTTTGGTACATATATAATGTAGGCATCTATTAGTCTATTTGGTACATCTATACTGTAAACATCATATTTTGAATCATATTCAACAAGAAGGTGAATGTTATCTATTCAAGTTATTTCAATGTTTAGTAAGTAATCATGTAAGTTGAATAATTACAAAAGTTTTCACAAACATCTGGATTACTTATGAAGAAATTATTAAGATACACTACTAATCATCCGATTCACACGGATTCTTTATTATTTCTTTTTATTCTTGAGGTTGTTTATAGATCAAATTAAAATTCGAAAAATGCCCTATTAGCCTTTTTGATTCTCACATCTCATCGTGATCTGGGAGCTTCTTCAAATAATTAATCTCCTAGTTATTCATTCAACTAACTGAAAAATATCTCTTCTTTTCATCAGTAAATAACTTAAATTTTAAATAAAATTGTCGATGGATATGAAGAATTAATCGTTATTTATTTATTATGTGTGTATTCGTCAGAAAAATTTAATGAATGCTATTTTCGCAAAATAATAATATGTATTTCTTGAAGGATGTATTAATTGGGAGGCATTTGTTAAATAACGAATGCTAATTAAATCCTAAATCAGCCAAATTAAAGAAATTCGATTCTGTCAAATCCACGCGACAAAAAAAAACCTTATTAAATGAAGGAAATGTCTGTATCTGAGGATTTTAAAGAGCCTTTTAGCGGCACAAACAGAAGCGAGCACGTGTTAATTTTTAATGATGCGTGCAGACGGGGAGCTCAGCAAGGGAGGGAGCAAAAAAAAGCTAATAAATAATAATAAAAAAAAGATGCAAAAGGAAATGAGCTGAAGAGAAGAGCGAAATGGAATAAAACAGTAGACAAAAACGGAAGAAAAAAAAATGGAAGAATAAGAAAAACCTTGTATCGAAAAACAATAACTCGAAAAACAACTGGTGAAAACATCAAAAAGAAGACATGTCTTTGTTCTACAAATTAAGAAAAAGTCGATTTTCTTTCGAGCGAAAGGGCGGACCAAAAGAAATCGCATAAAGCCCAGATATTCCATTCTCTTCTCTCCAGCTTTATTATGAATAAGCAAGAAAATGAGATTTCTCTTCCTTTCGCTCGAAAAAAAAATAAGTAGAGAAAGATAAAAAAAAATGGTGCAAGAGTCAAAAGAAACAAGATCGGCGAGGGAAAAATATGTAGTCAAAACTGGGATAAAAGATTCTGAGGAATATTATCTTGGCGGAATCTTTGGGCAAGAGTTTTCTTTCTTTTTTTTCTCTTTCGATTCCCTTTTGGAGGAGAAGTGACTTTTTGTCCATGCAGATTCGAGCAGGGACGTGCATGCTTGTTAAATAGGGTCTAAAAACGGTGTATCCATCTTTCCGCGTCGTTTCTCTATCAGGGAAGATAAAGAGGTTTATATATTTAAGAAACGACTCATCGTATCCAATGCATGCGTAGTTTTTTTTTCTTAGTCAACTCAAGTAAATCCCCTGGGACATCGTTTCTCTTGACTGTTAGGTCTTGAGATAACATTTCAGGAGGTGAAATGTTATCTATAGCACTGCGCTTAAAGAAGAACGCATTTTTTTTTAAATATATAATCCTCAGTTTGGTGTAACTCTTATAAGATTGATAAGCAAAAAATTTTCAATCCCCATTACGAAGATAAGAATATCTGATACCTACATGATGTTGCTATAAATTCATCTTGATACTTTTTATTGTTAAAAGAACAAATATTCGGCACGCAGAATACTCGCAAAGCCTTATTACAATTTCAAGATTTTACTAAGAAACGAATAAAATAAATACTTGAAAAATGTGATAAAATGACGATTATATGCGGATGCTATGTACTATATTTCTAGTCGGTATCCTGACATAGGGGTATCTTTGCTTACCCATGATCTGGATATCCCAGTAGGGGCATGGTTGCTATGCTGTGTGCTATCTGTGGGTAGTGTGAATGTTCAGCCATTGTGAAAAAAGGTTGTGCAAGCGAATGTGAAGCATGAGGTAGCTAAATCGTACTCTTGAACCTAGTTGGCACTATTGAAAGAAAAAGGGACGCTCAATTAGGCTTAAATCACTGACAACTTTCGGTCGGTAGGCTTGTAAAGTGCCATGGGTAACAACAACAACAACAATTATACCTCTATATGGGCTCAAATAATTCGAAAAACGAAACTATAACTCCACTTCTATCCCTTTGTCTGTGTATGGATAAAATGATTAAATTCTTCATCACTATTGATTTGTGCAGATGGGAAGCGTTACTACTATAAATATATTTCCATACATAAAATTAGAATATTGTAGTATACTATCTACATCCATTTTATGCGTGTATCTATCTATGAAAAATAACAAAGCAGAAATAAAAACAATTATCAATAGTTTATTAATAGCTCGAAAACATGAAAGAAAAAATTAATGACCTGATTATATTTTGAAAATTTGTTATGACCTAGCCCTATAGCTCTTTCCAAATTCACGTTGTCTCTCATATTTTGTTTCACTAGGATGAGATTCACGTCAAGACGCTGAATTTTATTTAACGGCTGAATGCACGGATGTTTTATCGAAATCGTATCGAGCTGCTGTAGCTGATTCAAGCATGTTCTTTTATTAATTTCAATAATGAAATATTCTACGTTTGCCTATTTTAACTGTCTCTTTGCTTCCAATTTGCCTCTGGACTTGCTATTGTTCACATGGTAGGCCCTAGCCTTCCGTGGACTCTCCTCCAGTGAAAACTTATGATATAACCTTAGCGGACTACTAAGGTACAAGGCAAGGTACTAAGCTCCAAGGTACATGAAAAAAACTAAACCACCAGATGATTCGACAGCATGGGTTGACAAAACCGTGGTCGAGCCTTAAGGACTTCTCCGGCAGGACCGTAACCCCACTCATAAGAGGCATTTTAATCATCATTAAGGGGGAAATCATATTACTGACCACCTACCCGCCCGAAGGCACATGGATAAACTCCTAAGATTGAATGACCGGACCACAGCTACAGCAACACTGGCGGGAACTGTGGTGGAGTTCTATAAGCCATCACCGGCCACGGTACAACCCTCCCCATAGAGAGTACGTCCCTTCATTGATGGGAGGGTCAGGGCCCCTACCTCACACCGGATTGGAGATATCCAACCACCATACCGGGAGCATCTCATCCTGATTCCGAGGTGCCCCCTGGGGAATATCAGTCAGGTGCAATCGCCTCACACCATTTCTATAGGCAGCAAGATAGAGAATCCCCCCCATTTCGGAAGCTTATCATTCCCATGCTTCCCAGAGATACAAAGTATGATATATCAAAAACTTTTAGTCTTTCCTTTTACCATAATTAAAAACGATGCAATTCTTTCTGAAAGGAAGCAGACATTTCATGCGACAAAGCGAGGTCCGTAATCCGTCTGCTACAAATAAACACATTTCCTGATTGCCAAGTGATGCATTTTATAAGCAAAGCAGCAAAGGAATGGTACCGCTTCAAAAGCACGTCTCAGGGCTTTAGAGGCAGAATCACGATACATTCTCCAAATATTGAAAAAACTTTAACTCAAATTGGGACTGGAGACCTGGATTGAGAGTCAATGTTTTTTCCCTTCCCCCTTCTACTGAGAAACGACCTACCCTCTACACTTTTCGAACGCCAACCCTTAACTCAAAATATGAAAAACGGATCTTCCACTCCACACCGTGATTTGTAACTGTGACCGTGGAACGAAAATAGAATATAAAACAGCATAGATTTCTTAAGAAAAATTCCCTGCAAAACAAGAAGAATTTACATTCCGAACTATCCAACAGAGAAGAAAAAGAAGAAAAAAAAGAAAAAGAAAGAGGGTCGTCTAGTACTCCCATTTTGAGCGACGTTCTTCATAAACTCCTTCCCCTCTCCTTCCCTCAGTGTATTCTTAGTGGAAAAAAAAGTGCTTTTCAGATATTTATGAGATTTCTAAGAGTTGCGTTGGCCCGTGAACTATGAAATACCACCTCGTAAGTTGATAGATCCTCGGATTTTAAGTCAGGGTTAAGCGAAAAGCCAACCGTTGCTCGAATCCTTCACGTCATATATTCTCATTTTGGAACACCCTTTTTTTTCCTAGGGTGGGATATGAGATTTTGTTTTCAACGGTTTTTCGACTCCTCTTTTCCCTTTTCTTGTTAAATCTTTATTGAAATAAACAATGCTAATAACGCTCTAACGTTCCAATTACCACGCTTCAAAGAACATTTAGGTTTAAAAAGTTACTTCTCAAGTTAACAAATTTTATTTAACAATAATCATATTAAATGCATTTATTGTATTGAATTATATTTAATACTAATTGTGAAATCTTAATAATTATTTTTCTTTGAATTTTTTAAAATTTACACAGAAAGGAAACGGAACAAAAAAAAAAAAACAAACAAGAACGACACACACACAATCCTGAAAAACCAAGTTGGGCTGCTTAGATGTTTTAAAAATTACTCATTAAAAATCATTGAGTATTTCAATGAGATTAAATAATTTGTTAACTTGTCCAAAGTGTAGCTGTAAATTTTCATAGAAATGCCCAAAGTTTCTGAAGTACCCTTTAAAATCTGACGATAAGGTTATTTGAGTGAATTTTAATTAGTGGAGACCACCTGGTGCACTCCATCTGAACGGTTTTAAAGTTTCTAAATGAAAATGAGTTGGATTTCCAAAAGAAGCGACACATTTCAAAATGAGCAATTGGTAAAAAAAAAAGAACCTCATTTGACTATTATTATCAGGAATGCTTCCCCGCATCTAATTCTGGGTCGCATCGGACTTTCTAAGGCAGATTTAACATCCCATGCCCTTATTATTATAGATTTCTTGGCAGTCAATAATCTACTGGAGTTGATCTGACATAGCGAATCTCTTTTTGAGGATAAGAGATAACAATACCAGGAATGCAGATATTAATTTTTATATCGTTAATTTTTATTTGTACTCCAAATTTAGAAAAAATGAATTACGCATGGGGAAATGGGCTGTAAATAAATAGATTCAAATTCAGAGAAACATATCTCATAAAAGTATCCATAACTTATTTAATAAGTTAATATATAAAATTATTAACAATATTATTTTCTAAAAACATGTTTTGAAATTTTTATTGAGAAGCCAAAACTGCATTATCGTCGTAATAGTGGAAAATATTTTTAATAGATTCTCATCTTTTAGAGACATGGATATTCAAATTGCAATATTTTGAACGTGGAAGGCAATTCTTTCAAATGGAATACTCTACGGATGGCAATATTTCAAACTGACTGCCATTCAAACTATTTCCGTTTTCATTTTATGGCAGCTCACGCCAGTAAACATTTGGCAAAAGATTTATTTTTAAGACAGAAAGCTATTATGAGTATATTAATCACTTAAAACTAAATATTTTAATGCGAAATTAAGATTTTTTAAAAAGGATACGGTTACGAATTTTTTAAAGGCGCCATGTTTAGCCCCTTCGTTTTATATTTTTGATTTAAATGCAAACAATTGTTCCTTTACTCATGATTCACTTGCTTTTTCTTAAATTTCAGCTGATCACTATAGTTTAATATAATAGTTTATTTATTCAGCTGCTCATATTGGCCAGAATAAAATAGCCTAGTTTCATCAAGAGCAATGAAGTGGCCAAGAGAATAAAAGGAAAGCATATTCATTTTGTTCTGCCTATTTCAAATTGCCTGTTGAAGTCTGATTTCACTTCTTCAACGAAACCACAAACTCATCATTTAAAAGAGTAATAATGGGTAAAATATCTTTTACCGTTTACTATTTTTAAAGGGAAAATGATCATTCATGCTGTAATCGCTTCATTAGTAACCCGTTTTAATATCTGTTTATTTATTAAGTTTTCCATAAGTTTTGAGCTGAGAAAATCCTCGTTCATTCTACAGAGTTTGGTTCTCAAAATGAAATTTTCTAAGACAGCGGCCCTCGGATGCCATTTCTCAAAACGGGGTAGTGACATCCCGAGTTGCTCGGAACTTCTCAAATGGCGAGTGTGTTTGACAAGTGCGTAAGTCAGCTGGATTGTACCTTTGCAGAAAACCGATACACCCCCAGGACTAAACCCCTCACTCGAGGGCCCCGGATCCTTTGGAATCCAGTTATCATTTTTTTCGCCCTCAACCTTCCCTTCTTCAGTGTCTGCTCATCCCCCCTTCGCATTATTGATTTCTAACCTACTTTCCCCGAATCTAGTGAATGTGGTCTCTATTTGATCGCTTGAAGATATATACATGACGCCTAGCGAGATTTAAATTGAGTTTGGATAGGTATTTCGATGTGTATGTGTACATACATATGTATATTTTTGTCAGAACGGGCGAGGTCTTTTGAAATAAGACTTGATTCGAATCCAATACCTGTGCCGGGGTCGATGGAATGTTGGAACTCCTTAAAGCACTTCAAGAATCGTGTTACGCACAGTAGAATTGCATCCAAGAAAAAGGTAAATATGGAAAGTGGTTGGCAAATGAAATATACGGATGCGTTTTTCCCCTTTACTTTTTTTTGCAACGGATATCTGTTCTTCGCAGAAAAATCAACTTTAAAATACTTTTGCAGGAACATTTTTAGAGATGAGCTACTGAGCATGAACTACTGAGTTCATGAGAATAAATTGATAAAGGCTCAAGAAAGTAGGAGGTGCCCATCATGAAACCATTCAAGAGTAATGACTTTTGGATACCTTTGGCCAATGAGAGAATCACATGTGATTTACTTTAAAATTTCAGACCATTCAAGAGTAATGACTTTTGGATATCTTTGGCTAATGAGAGAATCACATGTTACACATTAACTTTAAAATTTCAGCAACATAAAACAAAACAATTCCCCCAATTTTATTACGCGGTTAAACGCGTCTGTCAAAATCGAAAAATGTTCGAATGTAGTTCATTTTCAAAAATCTTTCAACTTAAATATAAGCTATTAGTGGTGCCTAGAATAATTTTAATTCACTAAAAAGAAAGGATGGTTCTTATTATCCTTAATGCATTGGAAACTTATAATAAATCATCTGTAGTTCGGTTAATATCAACCCAATATTTTTTTCGTTCCATTTACCTGATCATCCATACTGAAATCGTTTGTATTTAAAGTATGATACTCGAGCATGTAAGAAAGAGAATTTACTGACAGTCCTATTTTTCATACATGCATTATTACATAATTCTTTCTATAATAGCTATTTGTGCTTCGTAATAATGAACAGGAGTGTTAAAAGATCAAAGAGGGCGAAGACAATAGTGATTAGAAACTACACATGAAAGAAACCGTTTTAAAAATGAAAGGTACTTTGAAGCTATTACGCATTTTTACATAAGATTAATAAAATACTGTATAACACAAGTGCTTATTAAGCAATATTTAAATAAATAATATAATAATGAAATAATAGACTTAGATTTATGAAAAAATTAGTTAAGCTGTGGTTGACTTCGAAGTCTGATAAGCGATATTTTATTTAAATTTAATTTGCTCTTTAATGTATGAAATAAAAAAATGAGAATAAATAGCATAAGTTCGAACTAAATTTCATACAGTTGGTTATATTTATTAAATTCATTAATGAGTTAAGTTACATTCGTAGTTTCGTACATGCTTATAATTAGAAATTTTAAATTGTCCTGTAAATATGATTAGTTGAAATATTTTCTTATAAAAGAGATTGGTAATGAAAGAAATTATTTATAGTATCTCATGATTTGTTTAATATTCGTTTCGAATTCTCAAATTTAAAACTAGAAAATGTGATTGCATTCTTTGAAACGGATAAAACATAGAAAATATATTTGAACCATAAAATCTTTGATGTCATTGAAAAGATCATTTTTTGAAAACTAAGATAGTGAAAAATTATTTGCACTATAATATTTTCAGATGTTACAGGAAAAAATACTAAAATTTTATTAAATGTTTAGTAAAAAAAATTTCAAACCTATATGATTGGTTCCACTGACACTTTCTCTCATACTCTCTAATAAAACTATTACCTGAGAGAAAGACTTACATTGTATTTACGCACAATAGCTACAAAATATTAACGTCTAGCTTGAATATATATATAATCATAAAGTTATTAAAACTATCAAAACCCATTTCCTGGTTAACAAAAATTAAAACGAAACCAAATACGTCGAAATCGAAATTAAAACTATATATATATACATTGAAGTGACAAAAGTCATGGGATAGCAATATGCAAATATACAGATAGCAGTAGTATCGCAGCGAAAAAGTATAAATGCGCAGTTAGTTTTCCAGAGCTTTAATTTGTGTTCAAGTTATTCATGTGAACAGGTTTTTCGTGATTTATGGCGGCACGACGAGAATTAACAGACTTTGAATGTGGAATGTTAGTTGGAGCTAGACGCATGGGTCATTCAATTGTGGATATCGTTAGAGAATTCAACATTCCGAGATCCACAGTATCAAGAGTGTGCCGAGAGTATGAAATTTCAGGCATCCCATCCCATCATGGACAGCGCAGTGGGCGACCACCTGCACTTAACGACCGAGACCACCGACGTCTGTGTAGAATGGTCAATGTTAATAGACAAGCAACACTTCGTCAAATAACTGCAGGAATCAATGTGGGACGTACGAGGGACGTGTCCAAAAGGACTGTGCAGCGAAATTTGTCTTCCTTGGGCTATGACAGCAGAAGACCGACTCGAGTGCCTTTACTGACAGCACGACATCGCCTGCAGCGACTCTCCTGGGCTCGTGAGCATATCGACTGGTCCCTAGACAAGTGGAAAACCTTGGCGTGGTCAGATGAGTCACGATTTCAGTTGTTACGAGCTGATGGTAGAGTTCGAGTGTGGCGCAGACCCCACGAAGCCATGGACCCAAACTGTCAGCAAGGCACTGTTCAAGCTGGTGGTGGTTGCATAATGGCGTGGGCTGTTTTTACATGGCATGGAATCGGTCCTCTGGTGCAACTGAACCGATCATTGACTGGAAATGGTTATGTTCAGTTGCTTGCAGATCACTTGCAGCCATTCATGGACTTCACGTACCCACACAACGATGGGATTTTTATGGATGACAATGCACCATGTCACCGGGCCAGAACTGTTCGCAATTGGTTCGAAGAACATTCCGGACAATTCCAGCGCATGATCTGGCCACCTAGATCGCCCGATATGAATCCCATCGAGCATTTATGGGACATCATCGAAAGGTCCGTTCGTGCCCAAACTCCTGCACCATCCACACTTTCACAATTATGGACGTCTATACAGACAGCATGGCTCAATATACCTGCAGAGGACTTCCAATGACTTGTGGACTCCATGACACGTCGAGTTGTTGCACTTCGCCGGGCAAAAGGAGGACCGACACGATATTAACAGTCATCCCATGACTTTTGTCACTTCATTGTATATATATATATATATATATTAGCAGTATAGGAAACGAAACTAATTACGGAAACGGAAACAGAATCAAAAAACTATTTCGGATTTGAATATATTCTTACTTTATTTGATGATGATTTTAATGTTGTTTTGTTTTATGTCTTCGCAGTTAAATTGATGTATCTCTTTATCCTTAATTTTCAGGTCACGAGCAGTGAATAATGTTGGTATTGTCCGATTCCTCACAGAAAAAAATCCCTTACTTTGAATCCTTGCCTGTGGGTGAGCCTTGTAAAAGTCTTCAGGACGGATTCTTTTTCTATTTATCGTCATTTAGATTCTATTGTATTCCTTTATTCCTTTTCACTTTGCATATATAAAGACAATGATTGTTGCAACAATTGTTTTCAGATAATCACTCTTCCATGACAAATTAAGGTAAATTTGGAATTCTTTATTTGTTTTTCAAACCTTCTTAATCTTTCCCGTTCTGACTAAGACGACGCTTTTCAGAAAAATAAACAGCGGGGACGAGAAACAATCGCATGCACATCCCGAGGAATGTGCTCCCAGACATATTCATCAGCGTCCTGATGTTTTGCCCGAGGGGTTCGTCTTCAGGGGCGCTCCTTGACCCCCTCCTGGTGCAATATCCCCGCAAAGAGAGTTGAAAGAACACAGAAGAAAACTTCATAAAAATCGCTTATGTCTTCAAAATAAATCAGAGGCGAGCTTCTGCGGGAGGCAGATTTCCCTTGAGATGAGGCGGAGCTCTCTTCTGGCTGCTTGAGGAGTCATAAAAATGGTACACAGTTTTCCCGCCTTTGCAAGTTATTAAAAAAAAAGGCACAAAAACCCCTCAAAACGCAATATCTGGGTATTGCGCGGTGTGATGTGTGCAGCGTGGATGCGAATACTCAGAATGTCGTATTAGGAATTTCCGCGTTTCTAAAAATCGAATGATAGTTCCAGCATTATTTTTGAGGTCATAATGTTCTTTACGTTTTTAGATTTCATGTCTGGGCACTGCTGTCATAGAACATTGTATGTACTTGCAAATATCCATTTAACTTTCTTATAAATGTTACTTTTGTTCCTGATAGCTTTTTGTTGTATGTAATTAAATTCAAGTTATTTATATTGACTATTAAATATTGCTCGACATTTTTTTTGTTTTTTCCCCTATGATTTTGGATAGAATTTTCATAGATATAAATATCCGCGTTAAGTTCTGTAAAGGGCTCAGATGACCACCCGTGTAACTTGGCCGTTTCTGTTAACATTTTCTTAAAAAAATTTACAATGTTAAATGTTTTTGCCGAATTCGAGCATTCAAAACTTTGGATGGCACCCAAATATCTAGAGTCATTAGCGAAGTCTTCATTCTCGTTTTTCTCAATTAGTTTTTGATTGCAAATGAATTTACAGCAATTTTTGTTAGATTTAATCTTTGAAGAAAAATGTAAACGTTTTTTAAAAAATCTCCTCAATCCATTAAGCCATCCGTCATCTTTCCTAAAATGCATTTAAAATTTGATTTGAATAGTGGTGCTTAATTCATTTTCTATAATGATGTCATCACTATATGTGGTAGGTGTTGTAAAGAGAAAATAACATGATTTTAAACTTATTAATGACAGATGATAACTAATCATTTATTAGAATTTCAAGTAAATCGTACCATAAAAAGTATTCTCATAGGTATAATGAAATATAATGATTTACTTTGTTCTAATAGCCTAAATTACAAATAAATTTTCGAATAAAAATTCTACTTCTATAACGTCTAAATTTTTAACAGTGTTTTTGTTATCGCTTATGGCACTTTACAAGCCCACTGACAGTTATCTGTCAGCGTTTTAAGCCGAAATGAGAGTCTCTTGTTTTTTCAGTAGCGCTAACTAGAATAACAATAATAGGATTTAGCTACTTCATGCTTCACATTCACTTGGACAACTGCTTTTTACAGGGGTATGGGCATCCACACACTTCACAGATAGAACACAGAAGAACAACTATATTCGAACTGGGATGCCTAGAAGATGGGGAAGACATACTCCCCCTAAGGACTTTTAACATATCAAGAATGTTAAAATGCAAGATTAACTCTTGATACAGAACATCAAATTAGTGATAAGACTCTGAGTTCACAAATATTTGTTGAAATATAGCCCTTTTATGGAACCTCGTCTGAGCGTTTCATTTATATTTTTTCCCCACTGATTAACTACAAAATAAATTCTATAGTTTTAAGTATTTTACTTTAAAGAAAATCTGAAATTTTCTTTCTTATCATTCCTTAGTTGTTACATTTTATTATGCTTTGATTTAAAATTGCTTTTGGAAGTCCCATTGGCCCCATGCCGATGCCTGAACCAGCAAAAAATCTTCTTAAACCTATTCGCCCGACGAAAGAAAATCTTAGAAAAAGTTCGGATTATATTTAATCTTTTTTCAGTTGATTCTCTGCAAAAGAAACAATCTCAATCCTCCCCTCTTCTTACAAAGTAGGTCACACGGATTTGTAAGGACCATTTGTGCGAAATTTATGCAAAACCCCTCTCATGTGCATTTAGGGACGTGCAAAACGGTCCAAAATAAAATTTTCTTCTTTATTTTTTTCCCTCTGTTTTCATGATGGGTGTTAAATCTTTCCGAGTGGAAAAGAAAAGATCCATAAAACCCCATCAAGACTTGAACTTGGCTCGGGTAACAGTAAAAGCTCTCGTAAAAACAACACCCAGAGAAGTGTGAAAATGCGCATACACCGTTTCTTTGCTCCGAGTGAGCTGAATTTGCATACATTTTACAGTTTATAAATCAAAGAGCTCGCCATCTCTGTCGAATGAGAAGTAAAAGGTGGCAGATACAGTCTTCGCTGTATAGTTACAGTTTTCTGTCGTCTTTTACCGTTATTTATGATCCTATGAAATGTTTCCGGTGGTGTATCCCCGACTTTTTCATTCTGTTTTCTTTCCGCGGAGACACAGAAAGAAATTTAAAGAATCCAGACGGGAATACAGAGACATTAACTCCCAGAGGTACAGTAATGCGATTTCGGAAAGTCATACATCATCTTCCGCGTATTTTCATGAACTTGCTCTCTTGTAAACCTGATGGGGAAATTTCCGCCCTTTTGTAGATGATACGTAGGTTTGTGACGGACAGAAAAGATCCAGTCAGACTGACATTCGGCAAAAAGAGTTCATCTCTCAAATATAAACATACGGTATTTGTAAAAAATAGTAATTTTTAATAATAAAATCGAGAAAAAAATGCTTTTGAAAAATTAACGTTATTTTAGGATATAAATCTTGCAATCATATTGGATAGACTTTTCAATTAAAATTATTGTTTATATGTCATTGGTTCACTCTTTAAATTTTATTCTTTCCTGATATAACATTTCTACAAAATGGGTCTATAGTTTATACCAGGGCTCGGCAACCTATTAAAATAGAAAAGCCGAAAGTAATCATTTACAAAATTCCCAAGTTTTTCAAGAGCCTCTAACAATTTTGGATTTATTGTTATGGTATTTTCTTAGATATATGTTGGATTTTTTATTAAAATAAACGGTTTTAAATATGGAATAGTCTTTATTCCTATAAAAACACAAATATAAATAGTTGCATCCACGGGAGCATTGGCTTTGCATGCCTTTTGGAAGTTTCATTCAATCTGGTGTAGGGCTTGTTTTAAGTTTTCAGCACGACTCTAGATTTTTATTTATTAGCTGACTTCTAAATTTACTTTGTATCATATTCATGCAAGAAAACGCTTGTTCACAGGAATATGTCGACCTAAGGATCGTCCGCACTCCTTATGCCAACTTCTTCACCTCACTGTAGCATTCTGGAAGACTATTCCATGCGTCGAATTCCATAACTATTCCCTGGTCTCAACTCGCGCAATTACTTTTAGAGCTGTCCTCTAGTGCTGCCCGATTCAGTTCAGGACCTCCAACTTGCTCTTGATTTCGGTCACTCCTAAAGATTTTGGTTAGTTCAATAATAGTCCAAATTTATCTCATTACGGTCATATTAAGCGTAACGATTACGTTAATATAAGCTGTTGAAAGATTAGGTACTTAAAAAATAGTTTCTTAATTTTTAAGGGTTTTGATAATAACTTATTAATTTTTCACTTGGAACTGTATCAAAAGAGTTCATCCACATGCGGCTCATCAAAAGTGCCGCATGTGGTTCAGGAGCCACAGGTTGCCGACCCCTGGTTTAGTTATAATCATTTTTGTTCACGAACCACAAAAATTACTAAATTTAAAACTCTGTCTACTAAACAATCATTGTTCATCTTTTTTAATTGTATGGGGCCTAAAATCATAAATTTTTTGATAAAATAGTTTTTGCGTACCTTCAAATGGAATGCTAATCCAGATAAACTGAAAAATGGAAGAATAGATGTTAAATTTCATGAAACAAATGATCAGTTTTCGAAAATAATGTAAATTGTTTTCCATTAAAATATTTTATAAGGAGAAAAATTTTCCAAGAACTTTAGAATATTAAACTATATACATATTTCTTTTTTAAAGTATTCAAACTACAACACGAAAACTTTTTTTTATGTTGAACTGTCTAATTATTCAGAGTTATTGTTCTAATAATTATTAAAGATTTTAAAACGAAAATTTAAAACATTTTCTTTAAAGATCACACATTAGAATATATTAATGAAACAGTTAATAATTTTCTTCAAAAAATTTTCAAATTATCAATGCACTAAAAATTTGCTTACCTCTCTCTCTTTGTGTGCATTTTAGAGTTCAGTTAACTCAATCAGAACTTTGTTTCTTATTTAGAAATTAAAAAACTAAATTAAAAATTAATTAATTAGAAACTGCGACTATTATCAACAATAAATTCTTGCCACGTAATCAAAGAAATGAATTACCCCAATTAAATTACACACATTGTATCGGTTTAAGATTCTTGAAAAAATATTTATCTACGAAAGAAATTTACACTTTTTTTAAATATTTATTTTAATGTGATAGAATAGTGTGACATGAGTGTATTTTAAAGTTTACAATTTTGTTTGCTTCTCCAGTTTAAAAGTTTGTGAGGAAAAGGAATAGATATAGACCTATCCTTTCTATTTTACAGAAATTTTCTAAAAAATGGATGCAATGCGTGAATTTTATTACAAAAAATTTTTAAGTATAAAATAGGAAACAATTTTTGTTAAAAATGTACTTTTTGAAATTTTCGGAGATTTCTTTTCCGAAAAACCGTTTCGAAATGGCTTTTTTATGTAGAACAATATTGAATCTTTTCTACAAAAAGCTGCTTTAGGTTTCATTAGTATAGTTTAAAAAATAAACGTCAATTGAAGTTGAAGAAAATATATGTTAGTACTAATTATGTTATTTAGAAATGGATTCAATCATCGATACTTCATAATATATGTATTCAATGGCTATATATATCAACTTTCTTAAGTAAATTAACTGGAACTTATAAATTGTATTTGCTGAAGTAATTACATTAATTAAATTAAGTGTCGCTTTAAACGAGTCACATTCTTTAAATTCTGTTTTTTTGTCCTAATTATAAATATTAGAAGATTCACTTTAACTGGAAGGAAAGAAGGCGAAACGCTCAGTGGAATTTGGAATCGTTTACAAGGGATTCTGAAGTTAATTACTCATGAAAGTCACTTATTCAATAATGAATTAATTATTTCTGATACGTTGGAGTGAATTGTATGGGAGCTTTTGATTCTGATAAAGATTTGTTAAAAACTCCATTAAAAGAAACCTGAAGTATTTTATATCTTTCTAAATGAACGAAAAAATTTTTGTAGGTAACTAGTTATCGCTGTTAATTGTAAAACAAAAATCGTCAGCAACTGCATAAATTTTATTTAAAAAAACTTTTAATTAGAACCGAAACTTATAAATTTCTCTTTAATCTTCTTCCTAACAGTTCACTTTATTGACTTTTCTTTGACATGTTATCTTTGCTATGATAAATATGAATTCATAAAATAATGAATATACTTATGAATTTATATTAAAACATATTTTATAAGCATACAAATTATAAAATATACTATAAAACAAAAAAAAATAATAAACTTAGAAACAGTAAAACGGCATAAATAAATGGAACAAAGACGATTTATCAAAAAAAAAAAAAAATCTCGGTAGATGGTTTGGTTTTCTTAAACTTTTAAAAACTTTAAATACAGGAATTATTTATTAAATGAATTATTAAGTAAAAAAACTTTTAAAACTTAGGGGACATTTTTTTTTGTTATTACATTCCTCGGTTTCTTTGCCTAATATTTATTTATTTGCTGTTCTCGCGGCTTAACCTTTTATACTCTTTTAAGGAATCTGAGCCATTTGTTAAATCAAATCAGTTTCTTTAGTTCTCCACTCCTTTACATCCGGTATTAAATTTTTCTTCACTTGTTAACGGTCTTATAATTTAATATTTTACCTTTTCAATCGTTATTATAAGGGAATGCTGTATCAGTTGCATAACTCTTATCTTCTCTTTTGGATACTAGATGGCGATGCCTGATAGGCCATCCCATATGCCATCCCATAATGCATTGCGCATTGCGAGTGTCATCAGAATGAGATGTGATACCGTGTTTTTAAGCTGCGCTCTTGAATGTCTTGTCTTTTTTCCGTGTGTGAATGTGGTTATTAAAGAAGTGTTCCTGGAAACAGAAGTCCTGTTGCTTCCTGCACAGATCCTAAGAATCTACATTCCATCACAATGCTATATAAAGCAAACTCTAAAAAGATTCTAAAAGTAACCACGGCAAAGAAACAAAACAGATAAATAAAATAACATGTTTATATTTTAAAATGTAAATTATGATGACAACAATTTGATATTGATTCTGATATTGCATATTATACATTGGAGATTCTGATACATAAAGACAAAATAAGGTAGTAATACCAATGATACACAAAAGGAGTTATTATTATATTTAAATAAGAGCAACACGGAATGAAATAAACTTTCATTCAACATTTTGGAATTTAAAGTAGGATAGCTATCAGATGAATGATAAACCCATGATTATGTCATATTGATTATGCCAATGATAAGTCATTTTTATACGAATGAAACAATGAGATGTTGGCCATAGACATATAGTCTTTATCTGAAATCTCTCAAAAATTTAAGGGTAAGGATTTTGACTTTCTCATAAAAAGGTGATTGATTCGATCCCATTTAAGTTTTAACTAGTTCACAAATTTACTGAATCAGCGAAAGTACAAATGTATAACGCCTTTTATAATGATTTCTTGTTTTTTTAATATTTGTAAAGCAATTCTCTATTTCAGTTTTATTTAAACACACTCCAACAAATTTATTTAGTTTCAACACATTTTTAATGAATTAAGCAATTAGGGACAATTATCTTATTATCTACACATTAGATTTTTTACAGAAAGATATTTTGTATATTTACTCCTTACCATTTAGTTGGTTTCTATCTCCCTTCAATGTCTTTCAGGCTTCTGAAATGGAAGCACCACGATTATCCAGTTCCTTTTTTTAACCTAGTAATCCCTCTCTTTATCTAACTGTGAATTGAAAATCACGTGATGACCACTGGTCCACGTGACCGCTAATTATATTAATTAATAATCTAGCACCTTAACATCTTGGATCCAAGAATATATTTAACTTCATAGCGAAATGACCAAGCAGCACTGTTTGAGATATTCAAGTGATTTTCGCCTTTGAACTTTGATTTAGTTTGATATTTAAACATTAAAAATTGTTTTCGCGTTTTTTTGATGGACATATCAATGTGTGCGAAGAAATTACGCTGTTGCGTCAGAAGCGCATGGCAGAACCACCGCTTTTAAAATTTCGTTATAAAAAAAACTACTTACTCATATTTTATACTGAATCATCAAATATTTCAAGCATTTGTTCTTTGGATTATTAGTTGATGATATGAAATATTACAACTACTAAATAGAAAGGGCAATTTAACTTATGTTGATTTAACTTCCCTTGTTTAATTGGAAAGATAAAATTTTGTAATCCATTCCTGATGTCTCTGAGTACAGAAATTTCGTGCACTTATGAAAATGCTCTTTGTAATATAAATATATACAGCAACATCTTCAAACCTTTACTTCCGATTACTTTAGTTGATTATTTTAGCTAAATTTTGGTTTCATTTCAGCCAGAATATCTGTTAAAACAAATGAAAGCTTCCATTATTCCGTGATTTGTATAATACTTAATTATAAATTAAAAATAAAAAAGTCATTTGTAGAAAGGAATTCTGCTCTTGATAATTAAATGAATACAATTTTATAAAATTAAAGAAAAGCTTCTTTTAAAAATTTTGACATAACTGTGGAAAGCTCGTTAGTACTCAGTATAAGCTTAAAGTAGCCAAGCAGCAAGAAACAAAAAATGAGTGCCTTTTCCACCCAGAATGTAATCGAGCGGCTCCCTTTGAGCCCTTTCTGTGTATCATCCCCCCTCCCTCGCCGCTGATATTTCGCTTCGATTCCGATTGATACATTTCGATAAAAGTAGATATGAGTAAATAAAATTTTCTTTGAAATACACAGACGACAGAGGAAGGCTCAAATCCAAATTCCAACTAGAAAAATCCCCAGAGAATGGGGAAGAAAAGGATTTGGCCATTCTTCACCTTGCTTTCCCCCCACGGCCCCAAATCTTTATTTTTCAACGAGTTTCGCGTGGTGAGGGATTCCTCGCAGGAAATCCGATTTATTGATGCACACGAGTTTCACGGTTTTAGACCTGAAGGACGGTTTAACATTTTCCTGCGATGTATTTTAAGTGTTTTCACTTTAGACGCATCTTTTTCTGCTTTTCTTTTTATTCCTTTTGCTGCGTCTTTTACATCAAAATTCACTTTTGCTGCCTAAAGTGGGACGCCTTCCTTGACTCTCTCTTCACTTTATTTTATTTTTTCTTAATATCTATGAAAAATAAATAGTTTATCGTATTTTTATTACTGGTTCTTGGAATTGCCACATAAAAGGCGTCATGAAGTTTTCCCCCCGTTTATTTATCTAAATAAAAGCAATATTTTGTTTTATAGTTTTATATGTTTTATAGTTATAGAGTTTAATAGTTTTTTTAAATAAAAAATAGGTGTACAATATCTTTTTTTGAAACGATATAATAAGATTCTCTTTTCTGAATAGTTGAATCAGATTTTAAAAAGTTTTTAGAGCTTAAAACATTTATTTTTTATTAAGTTTATAAAGACTTCAAAAATATTCTTTATTTTTTATGCAATATTGAGCGATTTTTCCCCAATACACATACTGATATTAAAAAAAAATATTAGTATAGAAAAAAATAATATAAAGTAATACAGATATTAAGATAGACTTTTAGAAAAATAATTTCGAATAAAATAAAATAGATTTAAAAAATAAAAATAATAATATCGAATAATGCTCTGGTAAAATAATACAGAAAATTTAATAGTTTATAGAAAACTAACAAGAAAAATAATACAGACCCCCCATACATACGCGATTTTAGAGCTTCTAAAATGATATATGGCCAAACCAATATTTTGTCCAAGAATTTATTTTGATCTCATTTCTACAAATCCTTTTTCCTTTGTCATTCATTCATAACTAAACTCTACGACCTTAAGCATGGCGCTAAATAAAAAATGATAAAATTTTCGCCAAAAAGAAAAAAGGAAAAATTATTTAACTACTCAAAACAAACATTTATCTTAAAGCAGATCTAATCAAGTTTCTTCATTTCGAATATCATTTATAACATATATTCTTACAATAGTCAACATGGTATAATATATTTTAACTTCCTGTGAAAAAAACACATCTAATAACAAAACTTTCTCGCTTTTTGAAATTCTAAATCCAATTCTCATTCTACTGGACAATTAATTGCCCATAAAAATCTTGTCGTACATCATTTTTTTTTGCTATCGGAATAATGGTCTTCTGTGCATCGTGGCAATCAACCTCTCAACAACATCTGGCCCGTTAGTTCAACTGCAGTTTATCGAAAGGTTGTTAAGCTTGGACGGTACGAAAAAGAAACTTTATATTCGTTACTATCTTATTCGCGGAAATTGATTAGCTTGAAATTTAATAGCGAAATATTTACAAAAAAATGAAGAAAGAAATTATAAAAAAGCGGGGAGACGAATGGGTGAGATGGGGGAAATGCTTTATTCTTTTCAGTTCTTTCAACCCCGCTTAATATCGTCTTTTGTCGCCCGTAATTACACGTAGGAGTCATTTAGCGATACAAAATGTATTTATAAACTAACTTCCGCGTCCGGAATAAACAAAATTCAATTCATTTTGATTCTTTGGTCTCTTAATTGATGATAGAAACATTTTTAATTATGGATTTTAAATTTGTTTGAACAAGTAATCACTCGCCTAGAGGAGCTTTGTATTGTTGGCGATGAAAGAAGTTTTTAGCACTGATAAAAGAAATCAAATGTTATTCTTTCTAAACAAATTTTTTTTACGGAAATCATTTCTTTGTTTAATAGAAGAAGGGAAATAGTGGGATTGGCAGTTTAAAAACTAAATGGTTAAATTGCTCTGAAAATTTTACATTAGATAATACATTTATGTTATAGAATATTTTATTTAAGGGCATAAAAAATAAATTTTCATCATCTGTTAGGGAGAAAAAAACCCAATTAATTTACTGATTTCTGCCTTTCAATTATTTAGCTTCTTTTAATTCGTCCAGTATAAATTAATAATATTATGAAAAAAAGCGTTGAAAATTATAAATATATTTCCAAAATAAATATATTACTGGAAAGAACTTCAAAAGGAGTTTTTTATTTTAAAAGTGTAGGAAAATTTTGTCTACATCTTGACAATTATAAAATTACTGCTAATGGGTATTTTTTTGCAACTTTCTCGAAAACCCTGACACATATTTTATATGGAAGCCTATTTCTGCTGTTTTACACGTTTATAAGAACTGGTACCTTTATTTCCCTAATAAGTTTCCTGTTAATTTATTTTCCATATATCAAATGATTACTTCAATTTATATGATAAATGCTTTTGCTTAGTATAATTATAATATAATACACTGAAGTGACAAAAGTCATGGGATAGCAATATGCAAATATACAGATGGCAGTAGTATCGCAACGAAAAAGTATAAATGCGCAGTTCGTTTTCCAGAGCTTTAATTTGTATTCAAGTTATTCATGTGAACAGGTTTTTCGTGATTTATGGCGGCACGACGAGAATTAACAGACTTTGAACGTGGAATGTTAGTTGGAGCTAGACGCATGGGTCATTCCATTGCGGATATCGTTAGTGAAATCAACATTCTGAGATCCACAGTATCAAGAGTGTGCCGAGAGTATGAAATTTCAGGCATCACATCCCATCATGGATAGCGCAGTGGGCGACCATCTGCACTTAACGACCGAGATCGCCGACGTCTGTGTAGAATAGTCAATGTTAATAGATACGCAACACTTCGTCAAATAACTGCAGGAACCAATGTGGGACGTGTCCGATAGGACTGTGCGGTGAAATTTGTCTACCTTGGGTTATGACAGCAGAAGACCGATTCGAGTGCCTTTACTGACAGCACGACATCGCCTGCAGCGACTCTCCTGGGCTCTTGAGCGTATCGACTGGTCCCTAGACCAGTGGAAAACCGTGGCGTAGTCAGATAAGTCACGATTTCAGTTGTTACGAGCTGATGGTACAGTTCGAGTGTGGCGCAGACCCCACGAAGCCATGGACCCAAACTGTCAGCAAGGCACTGTTCAAGCTGGGGGTGGTTGCATAATGGTGTGGGCTGTTTTTACATGGCATGGACTCGGTCCTCTGGTGCAACTGAACCGATCATTGACTGAAAATGATTATGTTCAGCTGCTTGCAGATCACTTGCAGCCATTCATGGACTTCACGAACCTACACAAAGATGGGATTTTTATGGATGACAATGGGCCATGTCACAGGGCCAGAACTGTTCGCGATTGGTTTGAAGAACATTCCGGACAATTCCAGCGCATGATCTGGCCACCTAGATCGCACGATATGAATCCCATCGAGCATTTATGGGACATCATCGAAAGGTCCGTTCGTGCCCAAACTCCTGCACCATCCACACTTTCACAATTATGGACGTCTACAAAGACAGCATGGCTCAATATTCCTGCAAAGGACTTCCAACGACTTGCGGACTCCATGACACGTCGAGTTGTTGCACTTCGTCGGGCAAAAGGCGGACCGATCAAATCAGGAAGACAAAATAAATTTAAAAAAATTCCAATACATATATATATGGCATTAAATTTTATATCTCGAATAATTTCGCTTTATCTTGAATGTAACAGCCCAATTTTCATATGCTATTTCCCCTAACTACAGTAAAAGCTCTTTATTCGCGGGGTATATGCTTCTAAATATGCCGCGAATGCCAAAACCGTGAAATACGGCCATTTATACGCGATACGTTCCTAGGTGACAATCTGTGACAATCTATCTATCTATCTATCTATCTATATATATATATATATATATATATATATATATATATATATATATATATAAATCAATTTAATTGAAGTTTTTGAACATTTTGATTCATTATCTTAAGACTTAGGCACTGGTTTGAAGAATTTTTAAAATTTTCTCTTGCTTGGTAGTTTTCAAAAGCTCCGTCAGTTCACACTGATACGCAGCAGTCGCATTAGCAAGTTGCCTCTTAAAAATAAGACTTCGTTTCATAAAGAAATCGCAAAGTTCATCTGTCCTTCAAAAAGATTTTTCAAATGAAATGTCACATTTCCAGTTCTTATTGAAGCCTCTTCCTCAATGGGCTGTGAATTGAACATTTCCTCCAAGTCGGTTTCAGTCAGATCTTCATCTTGCGATTCAAGCCATTCCTGAATGTCACTTGATTCTATCTGTTCGAACCCATCTTGTCCTATTCCATTCTCGATTTCGTCTATGTTTGCATTTAACAACATACTTTAGACAAAGTTGTCATAAGATCTATTTTACTTTTTTTCATGAGTCCATTGGACGGCCTTTGCAAAGGATATTAGGTTGGTATCCTTTTATTATTATGTACGTACTTATTAGATCCGCAAATAAAGAAATTTTTAGCAGCGAATAGAGGAATTAGGTCGCAGTTTTTTAAATCCGGTAATGAAGGAAGCGCGAATAAGGAGCTTTTACAGTAATTTTTAAACAAGCCTGCCCCATTTATAACTTTCTCAGCTTTTATAAAATACTAGCTGCTACCCGGCGCGTTGCTGCCGTCCAGAAAAAGTAATATTAAGTGCAATCATTCAATAATTTGGCAATGTTTTATCCAAATAGGATGAACAGCTCATAAGATACGAACAAACAAATATTCAGCTTTACATATTAGATCTGTGTATTTTTTTAGAATGGTAAAACTTAGTGTTCTTTCAGAATGGTGATGAAAGAAACTATTTATTGTACCCCGTGATTCGTTTAATATTCCGTTAAAAAACTGAAAATCAAAATATTTTTTTTCAAAATTCATTAAACATAGTATATATATTTAAACCATAAAATCGTCGACATGGTGAAAAGAAAATTTTTGAAGATTAAGATAGTGCAAAATTATTTATGCTATAATACTTTTGGAAGTTACTGAGAAAAACTAACAATTAATTAAAATATAAAGCCTCCGAGATTCGTCTCCCCATATTTTCTCGCATAATCTGCGACAAATTTGTTACCTCTCAGAAGGGCTTGCAATACATTTGCGTACTATTGCTATACAATATTAATCTTTAAGTTTGATTTGACATTTTTACGGAATCTATTGTCTCCTCGGAGATTTAATTTGGAGATGAATCTTTGGTAAATAGATGAGGTTGAGATTTTTTTAAAATTTTAAAGAATTTTACCATGTCTGTAATCATCCGGTAGATATAAACCTTAAGCTGACCAAGTTTCATCGCAATTGGATGAAAGGCTTAGGAATGCATAAGGGACATACAGACAAATATTGATTTCTATTTATATAGATAAAAAAGCTCCAAAATACTGTTCGAAAGATAAAAATTCAAAGAGTAAAATTAGAAGACAGAAAAAAAGACTAATCTAAATTATCAGAAGATCTTCCTTATTTTCGACCTTTTTCTAAATAGTTACCTAATAAGCTTTATTTGTAGTTAAAAATTTAAAAAAATACATATTTATTTTATGTGTTCTTAAAAGAAAAAGATACCGATTGGCTGATTTCATTAAGAGTTATTTTACAGTCGAGGTAGAATTTTTCTCCAAATGCGATATATTAACGTTTGTACATTAATATCCTTCTGGAATATTTTGAATATTTTCCATCATTGTTTACTTCGAATGATGCATTTTATGTACTAGAAAACTTTTTATAAATAAAAATAAAACACTGGATCGAAGAGGAGTTTTATAATGCTTAGATTGCGCTTAAAATTTCATAATTTAACCCTCTTCCTCTCTTTAAAAACGCAGTATGTTTATGATGGAAATTTCAAACCATATGCTCTCATTTGTTGAAATTATTTTCAGAAGTCGCGAGATTCCGTACATGTAGAAACCTCGATCCCAGATTTATTCCGGTCGAAGAGGAACCATTTTTCACTCCAGTGACGTGCGGCATGTGCAACAGGAAAAACACGCTCTCCCTACCCGTACCGTCAATCACAGGCGTCCGACCCGCGACACACGACCGTTGCCATGGCGACGACGTCAACTCAAAACAATCAGTGAGGTGGTCAGCAGTGAGGAAAAAGCCCGCGTGTAATGACGACCGGGCACGAAAGTGATATGAAATATTGGATCCATTGAATGCTATCCTCGGTCATTTCTGCCCGGATTGCTGAATCAAGATTCATTCGTTATTTTAGCCTTCTTGCCAAGTGCAGTCCCCCCTCCTAATGGATGACACATTTCCTCCCTTTTTTGTGTCCCTGAAATAGCTATATTGGGAAGGGGAATCATTTTATATGGAAAGACATACGAGTAGAAATACATTTGGTTCCGTTTGTAACTCGTTCTCATGAGTAGAGCGATGCTTCAGTTAGACATTTTGAATCACTAAAAACATGAATTTCAGGAATCATAATAATGTAAGCGCCTGCATTGTAGGCGCGTATATTAATAATCAATGAATTTAATATAAAAACGTTTTTAGAAATATATTCTAATTAATGTACTATAAATTATGAAATGTTTCTTAATTTTATCATTATCCACTTTTTAGTATTTTGCTATTATTTTTTTTATCTTAAATACTATGGGATAAATATACATTAATGAAAAATGAGAGACATGCCTAAACCTTTATTATATATTCCATTTTTTCATTTGCTTAAGGAATTCAATTCCATTTAATATTTCTGCTCTTCAATAATAAAATGAATTCTGAATGGATATTGACAATTTCGTATGATTGAGAAAGCAAGCAGTTGTTAATTTACTTAGAGAGTTTAAGTAGAGGTTTCGTCGATCTATAACATCTTAAGTACATTTAAGTTTTATTATATTATAAGAAAGACCATTCAAATGAAGGGGACCTAAAGTAGTGTGGTAAGGGAGTTGTAGGTTAAATAAACAAGTTTTTGTTCTCTTAGACAGTAAAAGAGTTATGTTTTCTTTCTTTGTAAGAAAGAGCATTCACGATAGGGGACGACGTCTAGTGAGAGATAAGTCCCAATATATATATGTAAATATTTGCTTTTTTTAGAGAATATAACCTTAGTGGAGTTATTGGTGGTGATTGGTGTGTTGGTAATATCACTGGTATCCTCAGTAAAAGGAAGGGTTACTTCATTGGAAGATATGATATGGTGTGTTTCATTGGCACAGGGTCCAATTTAGGACAAGCTGCGCCATCCACAAGGATTCTTAAATAATTGCATTATAAAATGAGTAAATAAAAGAAAGATGTATAGTAAAAATGTCAAAATTTGAAAAGATCTATGATTTTAAATGATTTGCCACAAAAATAAAAACAAATCTCAAATCTTAAATGCTATAAAAAAGATCAATGGCTTTTAAAAAATTAAAAAGTTGTGAGTGAGGTTTCTCACCCACTAGGTGTATATTTAACATAGGCGAATAAAAATGAGTGAAATGATCTGAAGTAAAATGAGGACATTGAGTAAGAATATGTGCTATAGAATGGATCACTCCACAGTTCGCGCAACGACGTTCACCAAACAACAGATTATGTGTATACCTTGTTGTCCAAAAGGCAGACGAATTAATTTTACATCCGCGCATTGGTTCGGTAAAATTGACCGCATATTTATCTTTGGTTGAATAGCATGTAGTTCATTATCAACCTGCGTGTCCCAAATTTCTTCCACTTTCTGTAGATGTATTGTTCATTGGAAGGCAAACTCTTCAAATGAGAAGGACCTTAACTAGTAGGATGAGAAGTCGCAGGATTTGTTTTCTTTGTTTATATAGTGAAACTATGGTAGCTTCACTATGCCAATGAAGAGTGTTATATCTTATCAAAAGGGAAATGTTTATGGCAGTTTTGTAGCTGAATTTCGAGCTCGTGTATTTTGCTATCCGTTAGTTCTATCCATTAAAATACAATAGAATGCCAAAGGGCAGAACAGAATACATTTTTATGGATCTTGTCTAGCAATAAATATTTTTATTTTTAGATGGTTAAGAGATCATTTAAGGGCGCAATTTGATTTAGTGTCGAATCCTTATCGATAAGTTTTCTACTCAAAGATATTGTGTAATCGTCAAAGAAAAATATAATCTCTTTGAATATCGTTACTTTAAAAAAAGTTTATTTTGCATCCTAAAGGAAATATTTATTATTTATTTAATAATATATTATGAAAATATTTTCTTTTTTAAAAATTAATTTCTTTAGATAAATTTTCTTGGAGATTAATTATTGATATCACTAACTCCACGCTTCATCCACATGCATATGTTATGGAGTTAACGAAATATTAATTAATGATGTAACTATTGTCGATGTGCCATTTTTTTTGTAAAAATTGCATAAATGCAGTCACTATTTACATTTTCATTTAAATGCGATTTACAAACATTCATTGATAACTACAAAATATTTTATTTTCTTGTTTATTTTTCGTTAAGATAAATGAATATTAGTACTTACGATTTTATAGCGAATGCAATCAGAAGTGAATACGCTGACAAGAGTAATTTATGGCATTTCACGAGACATGTGCATAAAGGTGGCAAAAAAACGAATGATATGAAGCAAAATACTTTTTTGTAGTTTCATAACATAAAAATTATTTGATATGAACTTGATTTTGTTCGAAGACAAGATGCGTCTTAAGGACTTTTTAATGACCTCCCACTGGCAAGAATGAAGATTATGCCGACTGTTTTTCCTCTTTCGTCATATGACCATAAGTAAAGCATTGAGATACATCTTTAAAAATTATCATATAAAAAGATTACTTCACACATTCAAGGAACATCTAACTCTGAAATTTGTAGAGAAGAGAAAAAAAAATGCGAATACATAGCTACATATTTAAACATTTGATTGAAATACTAATAAAAAATACATTTCACCTCAATGGTCCTTTCTATTTATTCTGAGATAGGTTGAAAAGCAATCTCACAGCTATGCAGAACAAAAAACTTACATTAGCTTACATAAGCCTATCAGGTCTATTATGCAACAAAATATTGAGCATTTTTTGCACCCTGTATACAGATCGGATCTAATTAAGTTCGACATTTTCTTATTTTCCTGCTTGAAATTGACACGACAAGTTTGAGATTTGATTCCTCAGTAGTTATTTCGAACAGGGCAGAGATCATTTTACAGAAGATGTGCTTGAGACACTTTGGGTGATGCTACTCGAAGTCTACCTCAAGGAAGATTATAAAAAGTGTAACTCCATGTAATATAATTTAGGAGTATAAATGCTACTTTACGTCACTCGCTTTCGTATAAATATTTCGTAAAGGCCTCTTTTCAAGCTTTTTGATTGTGAAATGTAAAAGTCAGATTATTTCCCCCATACGTGCATCACGTCAACATCAAAGGAACTCCTGCGTTATCAGAAATCTGGCTGCGTTCACTTTTTTTTCAATTACTTCCGAAAGAGCCTTAATTCCCAGAAAATAGATTAGCGAAATTACGTAGATATCAAAAGTGGGAAGCATTCCGCTGAGTCACGAGTCGAGGGAAGAGTTACCAATTTATAACTCGCTCCGGCAGAGGATAATCAAGAAACATTGACGCGTTAAAAAACATTAGTAGGGGAACTTTTAACGTTTCTTTTCAAAGGGAGAAACAAACATTTGAAGTTTCGAGTTTCTCTGATGATCTTTTAAGTCTGGTAGCAAGAAAGGAAAGGAACGATATAATCAGGACCACAACCGGCCATTAAGTGGTTTTCAAAAGGAAAGCCGTTGGGGTAATCGCCATCTTTGGTCACACACCCTCTAGATCCTTGCTTATTATTTTAAATAGAAATTATGAGGAAGGTGGTGTTTTCAAATGGTTACTGGATCGTCAAAATGAGAGAGAAACTATTGAAATGACTCAACAGAAAGTTCTTCTTACTATTGAGTTGTGGTAATCCTTATTTTCAGTGTGGTAAGAGCTCTAATCCTTAGTTTCTAGCCATTGGTAACTATTCGTGCTATGTTGGCACAAGACTAGAAACAATGAAATTCGAATATAGTAAATAAATATTAACGTTCAATTAAGCTAAACAAATTTCGGAATGGCTTCATCGTCTGTACAATCTGATCAACAATAGTTCATTTCAAGGACTGAGAGAAAATCTGCATTTTGTTGTCCTTTCTAATATGCCCGGAGAAACAGACATTCAATTTGTTGAGACTGAACAAATTTCAATTTATAAAAAACTTCTATCTTAAAAGAAATTCAAATATGCAAGAAAGAAAAAAACTTAATTCATTTTCTTATCTTATCAAAGAAATTATTTTCCCATTGGAAAGAAGTTAATAAACTTCTTATAAAGTTCTTGTCGAGTGTAGTTAATGAAACTTCTTGGTTAAAGATGCTGACAATAAATATTAAAAGCTGATAAAGAATGAAATTAAAGTATTTTGTCCATCAAGAACAGATGCAAAGCAAGTTCCCGAGGAAATCGAAATGCAGAAAATATATATCACTGTGGAATAAAATTACTCTAAGGGGAAATATGCTAAATGTAGTAATAATAAAATTGATGTCGAAATTTAAAAAGAGTAGTAATCGCTTATAAGTAGAAAAAACGATAAAGAGAGGTCAATAAAATTCTAAAATTCAAAAGAAATAGTTATCGCATTTAAGTATAAAAAATGATGGAGAAGTCAATAAAATTCTAAAATTCAAAAGAAGTAGTTATCGTATGTGAGTATAAAAAATGATAAAGAGAGGTCAATAAAATTCTGAAATTTAAAAGAGTGTAAATAATGTATTTTTAAGATTGGTCGAAGCTACGACTATCAGATATGATCTACATACTGTAGATGAATTTAATCCAGACTAATAAATACTTCAGAGTAATATGTTCGATTTTTTATTTTAATATAAAAATATAGATTGGGCAATGAGTTTTTAAAAGCCTATTTATTGCATTTATGATATAAAAGAACATTATTTATTAATTTTTTTCTATATTGAGGGATATGCGTTCAAAATAATGACCAGTGAGAAATCCATTCTAGAAAGTAAGGCAAAAAAATGGACTAATAATTTATGAAGGGAATCAACCGAACTTTACCTAATATTTTATATTAAGCGATTGTAGACTCAAACAACAATCTAAATTAATTAAATCTCTGAATCAATTTCTGAATCTTTAATCAATTAAATCAATCTCTGAATTAATTAAATTCAACAGAATATTAAAGGTTTAGATTAAAAAGCAGCAGCAAAGAATATATTACTATTTATGACTAACATTACTATTTATAAATAACATCATTCGACAGGTATGAAGAAAAAGGAATATGAATTAAATATATCCTCCAGTGAGACCGATGGATTTTGTGGTAATTAATTTTGGCACACATTTAATTCTCGGGTTGGATGTTTCGAGAAAAAAGCAAAAAAGAAAAGGATTTTTGCAGTGCGAATGAATGCATTGATTAAATCAATTATATTGAAGTTTTTTCCCTCTCAAACTTCAAAGTATATTATTAAGCAATAACCATTTTAAAATGAAAAATATCTTGTTTCCAGATGAATTTTCCACTAATAAAAATAATTTAAAGAATTCTTTAAGTAAAATTTATAACAATAATTTTTTTTATTTTTGTGACCTGCGTTTATACTTTCATACTTCTAAGATATGAAATATATTTTTCTTGTGTGCTCGTTATTGTGAGGAATTTATATATATATATATATATATATATATATATATATATATATTCGAGTTATAACAATTTTTCTAAA
>JAPMOQ010067144.1:368435-392027 GCA_026543055.1 Argiope trifasciata | reverse complement strand
AGGTACTTTCACTAAAAAACTATAGATTCGGGTTTTTAAGACTCATTTTAGGAAGAATGATATTTTCCCACTATGAAGCTTCATTCAAACAATCATAACTCAACAAGAAATGTACCAAATACAATTATTTATATATTAGAATAATTTGTATGAAACAAGGGATGTTTTTTGTCTCCATCAAAGTTATATTAAGAGAAATGCGCTTTTAATAGCTATTTAAAAGTTAAAATTATAGCAAATATCTCACTCTTTCTATTTATCGCTGATGAAAAAATTATAAAAAAGAAACTATATATTTTTATAACTTGAGTGAGATAGACAACATGAAGACTCATATTTGGCATCATTTTTAACTTGAATTGTGTGTCTATATACCAATTTGAATTTAAGGTATCATGTTTTAAAAAGTATGCTAATTATTTCATTAAATATTAATTAATCAATTAAAAATTAGGGAAATATGGTTTATTCTCACTGAAATGAGTTTAAACATATTATTCATCTACTGTGAAAAAACTGGATTCTTAAAGTTAAATGTTTTTTAAAAATAAAACGTACGCCCACCTTAAATCAAATGCATGTTTATTCTAATTAAGGTATAAGACTACGTTAAAAACTCTAGCTATCGAAAAAAATGGCAAAATTTTGTTTGTCGTTATTTCTCTTAGTTCAGACTTTCTTCTTTCTAAAACAATTTATCGTTTTTGGTCAAAGAAAGGCCTTAGCTCTCATCCAGGGTCTCATTTTTTTCAGCTAAAATGTGTCTTTCGCTACCATTTTCTCAAAAATTTCATTTTCATAAAAATTTTCTACCTTTAAAATGATGTTTGAAAAACTAATAGAGGTATTTACATAAAAATGTCAGCGTGTGTTTTAAATCATATGGGCAATGAAAGGAACCAAAAGTTTTATTGTCGGTGAAATACTTTTTCATGTATAGGTACTTTTAGAAAAATTAAGTAGTGAATGTAGTAAAAAAAGGATATATATATGTAAATTTTTATCCATAACTGCTTTGCATCTTAAAATTTTTCTTACATTTTGCTTCACTTCCTTCATCATCATTTTTTATAAATACGTATATTTTTACCCGAAATTTCTTTGAGTCTCATTTTTTTTAAGATTTTGGTTTATTTCATTCCTTATTATATTCTGTAACTTACGTACAAAGAAAAATAGGATTGCCATTTTGCGTAGAGTGTTAACCATTTTGTTTAAATTTCATTAAAATTTACCATAAATTTTCATATTTCTGGAAATATATTTTCAAATAGTTTTGATGCATTTATAGTGTTTTGTATTATAAATGACAATATATCTATAAACCACAGTTTTAAATAACTTCTAAATAGTAAAAAGTTTTAAAAATTATTAGGAAATTTCGGCATTCAGGTTCTACATTCGTATATCTGTTGTACTTTATTCTAAACGGATGCAATGCATTTTAGAGCCGCTATCGTGAGTCTTTATTTAATCACTTCACTTGACATTAAACATAAAAGTTATTTTCTGAGGATATAACTGGCATTTATTCGGCCTGATATGCAAATGTAAGATTTAAGACATGATATAAATACGTATCATTAAGTTTATAATAGGGTTCGGTTTTAGTTTAGTTATATTAACGTCCCGTTCAAAGCAACACGAGGGCTATTTTGGGACGGACCTCGTGATTTTGAACCAACATCAGATGACGAGGACAACACCTGAACTGGCACACCAGCGGGAGGACATTTGGCCTGACAGATTGAACATGCAAGAGACCCCCTCATACGACGGTTCTTCGGTGGAATCCAATCTCGAACCTAAAGCCCTCCGGTTCCGAAGCCGAGACCTTACCACCAGGCCACCACGGCCCATATGGTTCGGTGGTGATATCGGGCCCTGTAATGACCCTCTTTGTACAAGTGTTTCATCATGTCTGTCAATAGTTCATAATAAGTGTCATTTTATTTCCTCCATTTACTGTGTTTAATTTAAACTTTCCTTTGGTCGGACCCAATCATCGGAGACCTTATTTGTCACCCATTCCACTGCATAACTCTAACGTCGAACGGCTGTATAAAAAGCCGTTATATAATACATCTCGTTTAACGTTGTCGAACACCTTAAGTGATGGCTGAGAAATACGAAATGACGCTATGGATCGCTGGTCCAAAATGGCGTTCACCGGCCTCCCCGCATCCGAGTGGAGCTCCGAACCGCAACAAAACAAGTGCAAACGGCCCTAATGCGAGTATTTCGTGCTTCAAGCTGACTGGAACTAGGACCATTACATCGCCAGACCGCAAGCTACACGTTTGTTACCCGCCGCGCACCCTCGTCCTTTTAATTGTTCCGGCCCAGATAATTTGAGCGAATCGAAGTTTTAGAGGCGAGCAGACGGTCCGGCTCCCATGCTTACTATGCCGGAGCCCGAGGCGCATTTTAAACGCTTTTCAAGGAGCAAGACTGCAAGCCTTGTTTTTTTCATTATTCTTTATCTTTTTAAAAAGATATCATCCAACGCTACGGCTAAAAGTGAGCGGAATTTCACTGAATTACTTTTCCAGCCTCGGTTAAGTTGCTATTGGCTCAGAAAAGTTCATCTTGCTATATATATATACATTTTTTACATGTTATTCGGTCAGGGAATAGGCGAGACAACGATGATTGAATTTGGTTTCCATAAAGGATTAAATTGTTAAATGCTTAATTAATGTGTAAACACTGCCTGTCCTTTTTTTTTAATGTCTGTCTAGCTAAAATAATTCTTAAACTCACAAAGTCTGGAGCGTCTGATGTTAGATAAATACATTTTTAACTCTTAGGAAAATAAATTTGAGTGATTAAACAATAAATTTTAATTTACTTGAAATCTTTGATAAATATGGGTTTTATATCAAAAAGTGAATGTTTTTTATATTCACAGCTCAGTGTTTTTAATTGGACTGTTAGAATAGCCATAAAATTACAGGATTTTAAATCGATGCACATAAGTACTTTTTTTATGAGTTCAGAACAATAACCTTCATGGCATTTTTTGCCTCAAGCGAAGTGTGATTTGTTTACGTACTTCATTAGGCTTAGCGTTTCATATCAAAAATGCTTGCTTTCTTCATATTTTGAAATTTATCTGAAAACGCAAGCAAAAAGGCTCTATAAATTATTCGCTATGTAGAATAGCCGCCAAGTTTTAATTTATTAAATGCTTACATAACAAAATCAAGAATTCTTTTTAAAAATCTGAGTGTTCTTAAGATTGTAATATAATTTATGGGAATTAAAAATTTTATTGTTCTTTTTTTCTAATTTTTTTCTGCATTCAAACATTTCAAAAAATGTCAACATGAGAGATAATTTGGTTTTTTAAAAATAATGTTTGCTGTTAAGACTTGAGTATCATTTAATTAATTTTCGATAAATTATTATCTTGGAAAATAATTTAATGAAACTGACCAGGATTATTTAAGAATAGATTGTGATTACATCAGATATCTGTGTTGTTCAGATGCCTGTTGAACATTGATTACAGTCATTGTGTAGTAAATATTCGCAATAAGACAATATTCCCCCAAAATGATATTCAAAACACGAATTTACTTCAAGCAATATAAAGTAAATTTTCATGGATTGTTTCATTCGTTGAATGGTGAGGAAATTTCAGAAGGAAAAAACGAGATATCTGGTCACTTAATAGAGGAATTTCCAGAATAGAGAAGTTTAGAAAGTGTTCGTAATTTAACAAATTTTAAAATATTTTTCATACCTTAGGCGATAAGGAAAAAGATTTATGTTTTTTCACGTATTTTAATTTGTAGGAGCTCTTTCAAATCCATACAATATTTGAAAGCACATTTGGTTACCATAAGCAATAAGTAATGAAGGAGTCAATCAACGTTTCTTTGAGCAAATCTGTAATGATTATGTAAACACAGTAAAAACTGAAGCAAAAGCATATTAATTTGCACATCATTTTTAAACTAAATAATTCCCATTCATGGGTAATTTTATTAATTGGCCTACAAAGCGCTCAGCCATGTACGATTCTCTTAAGGAATCTTATCTTCGGATGAATCAGCGATCAAATCATCTGAAATCCCTCTCCAAACTTTCCCTGCTATATTCAAATGTTTCCATTCAAAGCATATTATTTTCCACATCCTTTTTATACCCAATAATTACCATTTTAGTGATTAGCTGACAAAGCGCTTAGCCATGTACGATTCTCTTAAAAAACCTTATATTCAACCTTATATTACCTATCCCTACTATATTCAAATGTCTTCGTTCAAAGAATATTATTTTCCACATCATTTTTAAACTCAATGATTCCCATTCGTGGGTAATTTCAATTATACTCAATAATTGGCTGACAAAGCGCTCAGCCATGGCCGATTCTCTTAAGGAATCTTATCCTCGGATGAATCAGTGATCAAAACATCTGAAATACCTCTCCAAACTTTCCCTGCTGTATTCAAATGTTTTCCCCGGAATTCTCCCTACCTTTCCCCCGGAGTTCTCAATAACTTCCCTACAATCCCGGCCTGCAGGGAAGCGTGTAACAGAAATAAAAAAAGGGAAAAAGAAAAGCGAGACACGAAGGTGTATATAGACGTGGAGTCGGTACACGTAGCCCCGAGGCTTAAAAACGGTAACCATGGGAACAAGGTCACAAATATTGAAAGTGTCACTGGCGTGCCAGGCTGCGGAGGGGGCAAAACTAATTTTGTCACGGCTTTTCATCTTTTGCCGTGAAAAATGCATTGAGAGCCAAAAAAGATGGCTTGATTTTTTGATATTTTGGAGAATGTTGGCTGCTTGGAATGGGGAAAAATAGGGATAGGCAAAACTGTAAACATCTGTCGCCGCTTAAATGGCGGGATTGGACCTCTTTTCTGTGGCTAAATGTAGATGGATTTGTTTCCTGCGCGTTTTGATGGACGACGCTGAATTGCTAAAGACGACAACGAATTGGAAAATAAATCGTGGATTACCATTGTTTGAGGGCTTATTTAAAATAATGATATTCCTTTATATTTTGATGTTTTAATTTATTTAGACGGGAAATTTCGATATTTTAATCAAAAAAATTTCTGTAAGGTATTAGACTACGTTCAAAGGAAATTTCTCGAAATTAAAAAAAAAAAAAAAACTCTTTCCGGTTTTTAGATGTATTGTCAATTATAAACACTGTAAATACAAAAAAATAAAATAACATAATATGTTTTGTTACATTGTTTGTTGTTTGAAAACATAATATATTTTAAGAAATTGAAAAATTTGTGGCTAATTTTAACGAAATTTAACTGCACAAAATTATAAAGCAGCCATCTGATTTTTCTTTGTAAACTAGTAGAATATAATGATAAAGGAAATGAACCAAAATGTTTAAGTAATTCAAAGAAGTGATGGGTCAAAATTTATGTGTGTATGCATTTTTTCCATAAATTCACAACTTATTTTTTCTCGAAACATATAAATGAAAAAGTATCTCACTCACAATAAAACTTGATTATTATTTAATAGACACCCTTTTATGGATTATTATTTAAATCACACCTAGAAATTTTTACGTAAATTCCTCTATGAAAGAAAATCCCTTTAAAATTCAGAGATAATGTATTTGTTTCTTTAAATTTATGTTAAATTTAGGGGTTTAACTATGACCCATATGAAAAATTTAATTCAGTATTCGGAGTTACATTTCCCATGCCTTTGGGAACAGCTTACCTAATGTCAGCCTTTCCTGTCAGGAGCCTACACTAGTAAAGAAGCAACTTTTACAGTAAAGGGAAGAAGGTGAAAATAATGAGACGCCGGACGCACAATGTTTCATTCAGACTATCTACTACGAAAAACTTTTCAGAGCTTAAAAAAAGAGAGAGAGAGATAAATTTGTAAATTTACATTGTTACATTGCAAAAATTATGTGAATACTATTTAATATTATTTTGAGATAATTATTTGCTCGAAATTATTTATTTACTATAAGTTTTATCTGCGATTCATATTCAAAATTTAAAAAAAGAACGGAAAGGATGAATTTTATAAATAAATTGGAAGTGTTTTCATTTTTTAACTTTTTCTATCGTCAAAATATTGGAAATGAATTTATTTTTGCATTAATAATGTTAAATGAGTTCAGCTCGAGATTGTTGCTTATAGCTATTGTTATATTTATCACACGAGGAAATTTTACATTATTATTCAATAAAAAATATGAAAGTTTCTCAAGTTTTTACAAACTGTAAAATACTTGAAATTTTCACACTAACATTATTCAGAAAAAAATCACTCTGATTTCGAATATTTTAATATTTTTTTTAATATTTATTTTTGGGTGTCAATTTTTTAATTATTTTATTACATGCTTTTAGTTCTAGATGTATCTGGAAAACATTCTGACATAAAATGAAATGATGGGTATTTTTTAAATTTTTAAAAATATATATAACTAAGATGTCCAATCTCGGTTCTTGCGTTACTTGAGGGATGAAGCTGTCTGTCTTACTGGTATTCAGAATTTTCAGACGTTTTTTTTTACAGTTTTCTGCAAATTTGTATAATTGAAGCTACCCTCTTTCTGCAGCAAACTCTTCAATGGTTTTATTTTTTTAGTAGAACAAAATTTCGTCAATGCATTCAAAAATAATTTCCAGTACACAGCTAACCATCACATTCTCTCGTTATTTCTTCCTCGTTTCCCGAAACGTTAAATTCGAGATGGATTTCTCTCTATGCTTATTCAAACGGGACATAAAAACCCGAAATAACTGGAAGCAGCATTCGGCAGATAAAAGTGACAGCCAAAATTAGCTCGTCTCATCTGCGACCTTTTCGTAATTGCTTTTCCGTCAGTAATTTAACACAAAATAATTGAAAACAAGCGTCCGTGATTGCATGCGATACCAGAGCAATTAAAGATGTATTTTTCCGATACTCTAAATGGGAGCCAGTGCAACTCTTCCATTCCTTGCCTCCCAGCTTCTTTCGCCCCCGTTTTTGTTCTCGTGCTTCTTGAGACGGATCGTTAATTACTTATCTCTTCGGAATGGGCACGCTGCGCACGGAATTAATTCCAAAATTTCGATGAATTCTTAGATCGTTTGTAAAACGCGTTCATAACGTTTCTATCAGACGCAGAGACTTTTTTGCGGAGAATGTAGCGAGTTTCAAAGAAGCAGCAAATAATTTTGATTCAAGACGGGGGAAAAAGATAATAAATAATTTTTGGGAATCGCGAGGATAGGTATCGGTTATTGGATGAGATCAGGCCGAGGTGCGAGACAATTTTTAAATAAATTAAGCAGACATCGATTAAATATTTTCTGATTGATAAATACGGTAGAACATGCTTGCCAGCAACAAATTTCGTTCTCGATATTAGTAACCGTGATCACAAAAAAGATATTTTCTTCGAAATTAAAGATGCAATGGATATCAAATCGATATCACTAATAATACAGAATGTATGTTGTCAGTACGTTGGCCGTTTATAGGCCAGACCATTGGAAAAGAGCCGTTGAAACTGAGCCTATATACTTTGGAATGTCAGAAAGTGAAACTTGAAGGAAGTTATCTGGAATTTTAATGGAATAAAGATTAAACAAATCTTTATTATCTTTCACATTATTTCCGAAAACATTAGGAGTAAAAATAATTTCCATATAATTTTGAAATTCAGAATAAAATTCAAATGTTTTGATTGCTGTATAATCTTTTTTTATTATTTTCTTTTCTTCTTCTTATTATTTTCTAATCTTCTTCTTCGAAATTGAAGATGCAATGGATATGGAATCGCTATCACTAACAATAAAGAATGTACGTTGGCAGTTTATAGGCCAGACTATTGGTATAGAGCCGTTGAAACTGAGCCTATATACTTTGGAATCTCAGAAAGTCAAACTTGAAGGCAGAATTTTGATTGAATAAAAATTAAGCAAATCTTTTTTATTTTTCATATAATTTCCGAAAATATTACAGAGAAAAAATGATTTACATATCCTTTTGAAATTCAGAACAAAATTGAAAAGTTTTGATTGCTGTATAATCACTGATCTGTAAATCACTAATTACAACTTCCTCTTAAATTTTTATAAACAATTATTCAACTAAAATAGTTTTACCATTGTAAGGATGGAATTTTGATATGAATTTTTGTTTTTTCCTTATTGATATTTAAAAATTTTTAATTTTGACAATGTATTTGATTTCTACAGTAATGCACTACTTTAATGTTTTGAAATCTTAAATGGAAGGTAACGCTAATCAAACGCTGATTCTTGAACGATTCAGTAATGAATTAAGAATGAATCGAATATTTCTCAACATTTCTATTATTTTAAGATGAATTTGGGTGGAAGAATCGGTGCTCAACAGACAACTCGACGCTACTAAGTTGGTCACGTGTGTAATTTAAAATTTGAGAACGGGGCTCTTGGAACGATGTTTCTGAATTTTTAATTAGAATTTTAGTTATTAAAAGTAAAGCAGAATTCCGACGTTTTTACGCGATAACTTGCTAAAATATTATCCCACAAAAGGGATTTTTTACGTGATTAAAAGTAAAAATATCTTTTTACTGACGCCAATATTTTAACTCCTTTCTTTGTGAATTAAGAAAATATTTCAGCCATACTCACCAAAAATGAAAGCAAAATTTAATCTTCAAGAAAACATAAGGCATGCATGGGAAAACATCAGCTTTTATCGACGAGCGGGTATTACCTAAGACTTAAATACACATAAGACTTATATTTTAAATTTTTTTCTCGTTACTAAAATTAAAAAAATTAGTTTCAGTAAAAATAGATTTTTTCATATTAATTGTAATTTAATCATTTCCATTTTTTAAAGTAGAAATTCTGATAGAAAATTAAAAACATGCATAGTATATTACGGTTTATGGCCTTTACATTAGCGAGAGTGAGCCAAAATTTAAAGCTTAAAATGTTTTAATGATAAATTATAAAAAGAAATTTAATTATTAAAATGATTATTATGAAAAGACGTTACATAAAAATTAAATTGGAAATTTTAACTGACATTAAGATGAATGAGCCGGCTGGGTCACCAAAGGCGGCTAGTAAAGAATAAATTAAGAACTAAAAGCCGAAATAATGATAATGAAAAGCCATTCTATATTTTATTTACATTGTATTTTTATATTTACTGTACACAATTGAGATGCGTTTTAAAGTTACTATTTTTTTTTTCTTCTTTAACGTAAATTTACTTCAAACAAGAATAAATACCGGCGACAATAAGAGAGTTATCTTTCAAAAGTCTTTTAATTTATTTCGCATTGGAGGAAAAATGGGAGTCATCTCTTGGGGACAAAACGCAACAGTTTCGACAATAAACTTCCACTTCATTTTCCATCCAAATCATTTTCCAAAGGCGACTGGGAAATACAAATGGGTGGAGGGCTACCACGCATTTTTCATTCGAATTTTTACCTCGTGAGAACGACCTCGGAGCCAAATAAAACTACAGTCCTTCACCCCTCCCTATTTGTAGCATCCCCCCTCTCCCTGCCAAGCTGAGGACTTCTTACCACTCAATCCCTCATCGTTAATTAATTGGATCAATAGAGCGCTTCCCCAGCGTCTGTCCGTCCGTCGTCGTCCACGACCACACCCGGCCGAGGCCCCATTTTTTCCGTGAGTGACTTTCTTAGTTTACATTTCTTCATCTTCTTTTTATTTCTGAAGGAGAAAAAGAGTTTCTAAAAGGAGGGCGTATACCTGCGTTTCCGTTGAAATATGAAAAAAATGGGATATCCCGTGCACGTTTGGGGGGGGATTAGATCTGAAACAAAGTCTTCTGTGAAATGGAAACTCCGAAAGAACTGAAAGAGAAACGGGTTTCAGTCTCAGTTTTTCAGGTGAATGAATAAAATGTATCCTAATTATTTTTCATCTTCCATAAAAATCTCTTGATTCAAATTTAAATTTCAACCCTGAAATTTAAATCTATATAAATAAAAATGAACGGAGGATTACATTGTCACGATGAATCGATGCTAAGTGGAAAGGAACGTCGCAACTTACGGAATCTGCATTGGATTCACAACATCTGGAATTGCCATTGGCAAAATTAAAAATTATCTGTATAAATAGAAATGAATGTTTGGGCGTATGTCTCTTATGCCTTCCTAAACCGTTCATCCGATGGCGATGAAACTGGGTCAGCTTATTGCTTACATCTACGGGATGGTTATAAGAATAGTACAGATATTTAAAATTTTAAAATAATTTCGAATCTCAACCGCATCTATTGACCAAAAATTCATCTACAAATCACTCGCCGAGGAGACAACAGATTCAGTAGAAATGCTAAATCCAAGTGCGTTCCCAACCTATCGCTTCTCCTCATTGTTTCTCAAAGATAAAAAAATCGAAGACCCCTCAACGCGATTTTGCGACCACACCCGAATAAGGCCCGTTTGTGATTCTTTGATAGCTCTTATTTTCTGAGCATTTCATTGAGAAAGAAGAGGATTTGCGCATCTACTACTTAATGATCCCTGTCAAAAATAATCATTCAATAAATGTGCAGAGAGAGGAGGACGTCATTACAAGAAATTCTCATACTTAATCACAATCCTATGGAATGAATTCTATGGAGGGAAGTTTAGTTTGTTGTTGCTCTTTCCAATGGCACTTGTGCTTGACAAGCAAATTGATCGCTGTCAGTGATTTGAAGCCTAAATGAGCGTCCCTTGTTTTTTCTGTAGCGCAAACTAGGGCCTTAGCTACCTCATGCTTCACATTCGCTTGCACAACCCCTTTTTACAGAGGGGCACATTCACACCACTCACAGATAGAACACAAAATAACTACCATGTCTGAACCGGGACGCCCAGATCACGGGAAGACATGCTACCCTTAAGTCAGGACGCCGGTAAGTTTAGTTTAGTTTAGACATATTAACGTGACGTTTTGAAACAACACTAGGGCTGTTTCAGGAGGGACCTCGTCTTTTTAAACTGTAATCAATTGACGAGTACGACACCTGAGCTGGCACCCCCTATTCACACCACACCAGCGGGAGAACGTTTGGCCCGGACATCAGACCCGCTTACACGACGGTTCTTCGATGGAATCGAGTCTCGAATCTGTAACCCTCAGCTTCCGAGGCCAAGACCTTACCGAGGCTCATTTCTTTGGAGGGAAATAATGCTGCAATGTTTCATCATTATTAAAGTCTCTTAAGAATCAATGCTGCGTCGCGAAGAGGCTAACATAAATATCATGAAAAACTAAAAATCACAATGATATTTTGGTAAAAAACGAGTAGTCGTCTGTAGAAAATGATGACATGGTACAAAGATGCACAGCTAGCCTTCAAGATTACGCAGGGACATGAGAATGCGTATAATAAATGCCTTGTTCAATGAATATGGTATGATATAAGCTTTAGGTCCAGGTTCTTAGGAGCTATAGAATATTATCAACTTTAGTTGGGATAGAAATATTTTTTTAAAAATTAAGTTGTTTGTATGTATCGCCACAAATTAATTGAAGATGTTTTATAAAATATTCAATCAATAATGGCATATTTAATTGCGAATTTTTCGACGATAGAACATTTTTTTGAGATCAATTTTTTTGGCTTGTTTGAATATTCCGTTTTTAAGTAGAACGTGGAATGATTTGGCATGATCTTATGATCTTGAATCATGGTTTGATAAAGAGAACGAAATCTTACTCTCCTGTCTTTTCCGCTTCACCAAGTTGTGAGAGGATGGTTTATCCTCGATGTCAGATTAAAAGTACACCAAGTCGACAAACATCACAATTCATGGATGGTCATGAGTTTCAAACCTTCAATATCCCAACTTCGAAACCTTGCCAATGAACTAAAAAGGGCCACTTGGCCTGCGTGCTGGTTAATGGGTAGCGTGTCTTTCCCATGATCTGGGCGTCCCGGGTTCGTGTCCCGGTTTGACAGGGTGGTAAATGTGTGTTCTATCTGGGAGTAAAGTGACTGTGCCCCCTGTAAAAAAGTGTTGTGCAAGCGAATGGGAAGCATGAAGTAGTTAAGTCGTACTTTTGGTCCTAGTTGACGCTACTGAAAAAACAAGAGACACTTATTTAGGCCCAAATCGCTGACAGAGATCAGCGGGCTTGTCAAGTGTCATTGTAAACAACAACAACATGGTCACTTACGAGAACTCGCAATAACGCCAAGCATTTTTAATTAAAAATTCCGAAAACTAGTTTTAAAACTTTAAAAAAAAACTTCGGTGGCCTGGTAGGAAGGTCTCGCCTTCGGAACCGGAGGGTTGTAGGTTCGAGGCCCGATTTCACCGAAGAACCGTCGTATAAGTGGGTCTGGTGCACGTTAAATCAGTCGGGGCCAAGCGTTCATCCACTGGTGTGGTGTGGAAACTTGGAAGTGGGGATGGCAGCTCAGGTGTCGTCCTCACGCCATCTGACCGTGGTACAAAATGACGAGGTCCATCCACAAAACAGCCCTAACGTTACTTCAAAACGGGACGTTAATATAACTAAACAAAACTAAGCTTGGAATGCAACTGAAATGTTCCGGTGCAATTTGCAGGCCAGTCCCCCGTGCACCTTGCGCAAGTTCGGATGAAAAATGTCTTTCTAACTGGAATTGATTGTATGCACTGCAACCCCGTATTTATTTCTTCTCCACCCTTCCTTCTTTTCTCTCTCGCCATCCAGAGAGACCGTCTCATTCTTCCGCGGACACTTCCCTTCTTCTTCTTCTTCCACCCCTTCTTTTTCCCCCTGCCTCCTTCCGAATATTTTTTCACTTAATTCTTTTTTCTTTCTTCTCTTCTTCTTGTGTTTTTGTGGGTAATATCTCGCCCCCAGTGGGGGGAACGCAGAGCAGAGACTCATGTTTCCAAATCGGAAAGTTGAACTTGATGTCTTCGGAAACATCGGGATGGAATAATTTTTTTTCTCTCTCTCTCACCCTCACTCTTCATCCCCCTGAGTAAATTCGAAGGGAAAAGAAAGGGGAAGGAAAGGGCAAATACGTGTTTATCACAAGCAGAATGTTTTGTTTCTTCATTTTTCTTCTTCTTATTGAGATAGTTGTTCGACGATGCTGGGAGGAAGAGGCAGCGGGAATGTGTTAATTTGTGCGTCACGAAATGTGATGTGACAGTTGCATTCAAAATGCATTCTTAAGTGAGTTTGTGGATGCAATAATCTGAGGAGTCGGAACAATTTTGGATTGCACCTTTGAACACCGAAATGAATTCGACGTTTTAAAATTAAACACGAAAAAAAGGGGCTCATGTTGCAACAAGTAAATTTATAGATGATCAAAAGTGACTGCTAAACTTTTAAGATGATAACTTTATTCTATGAGCGTATTTATTATAAAGAGTTATTTTAACTATTAAATTTTAACTTGAACTATTATGAATGAATATACACTCTAAAATCTGCTACCATTTCGTTATATCAAACTTGAATAAATCAAAAAATGGTGACCATAAGCATCTAAATTTCGTTAATTTCATTTAATTTAAATTACGTTTTAAAAGCCTTCATTTTTTTCGAAATTCAATTGCTGAAGTTGCAAAAATTAATTTGTAACGACATCATTTGTTAATATTAATGATATTGAATTTAAAAACATAGAGAAAGAAAAAGTGGAATGACACTATCTTGAAAGAAAATTCATTATATCCAGGAATCAGAAGCAATATTTCAATCAAAATAATTTGAATACATATTTATGTTTTTTAAAATTGCATCTAAAATTTGAGAGTTCAGTGTATTCCAGTGCAAATGTGCATATGTCTTTGATTTGATATGGAACAAAAGTTGCCTTTCTGTATCTTTGTCTACATATTTTATCAATGCATATCAGATAACCCTTTTCTGGACTTATAAAAAAACTGAGTGTTATTGCTGTTTCTTATAGATCATGGGGATGGTGGAAGTGACTTTTTTTAATGATAACTATTCGCGATTCAGAAAATCTGTAATTTTTTTAAAATTCTGATGTTTTCAATTCTTCAATTAAAAGGACATGTACACTTTAGATGAAGAATTGCTAACATCAGAATGTATATAGAATGAAATATACATTTTAGTTGATGAAAACATTCCAAAATTAAACACATTTTATTAGATAAAATATTGCAATTGAATATCTTTTATTAGATAAAAAATTGTAATTAAAAATATATTAGATGAAAAATTGCGCAAAAAAATCGGGAATTATTATCTGTAAGTTATCTATAAAAACGACTTTTTCACAAGAGTTCAGTTTATTTAAAATTATGCCAAACTTCATAATGGCATTCATCTAAGACATTTTCGAAATCTAAGTATTTGTCTCTTTAAGAGCTACTTTTTTTTCGTTTAGTACTATATCATTTCCGTAGAAATGTGATACATATAGCAGACAACTCGTATATACACGCAAATATTCAAGCAAAATTTTTTAAATATTATTTTTGAGAATAAAAATGGGAATAAATATTTTTAAAAATATAAAAATTTTAACACAAGAATCAATTGTGAGTAAACGCTTAGAGATTCTGATATTTATAAAATATAAAAATGAAATGATTTCTTTTTGAAACTAGTAAAAAAATAAGAAAAGAAAGTTAAGCAATAAATAAGATTCCGATAAGATGTGTTCTATATGAAGAAATGTTAACTGCTACTATATTACCATTATTATTAATAATTATTACTTAGAATTGAAGATATTATGAATGATCTTTTCCTTTTGAGGAAACAAAAGGCATCGCTCTAAAGAGTGTGCCCCTTAGCATTGCAAAAACTAAGAATGTTGTTTCTTAGAATACCATTGCTCGGTAAACGTCATAATCTGTTAACAGACGATTTCTTTTCAGTCATTTTATAACTGCTACATTTTTTTTTATTTCTGTTAAAATATTATTAAAAGTAAAAGCAAGTGAATTTTATGTTCGATAAACATATTTTATTCATATTATTTTGTATAATAATTGAGGATCCATTGTAAACCTTTTGAAATCGGACAATAGTTTGTAAATGATGATATGAAGTGAAGAGAATAAACGAAACCGATGGAAATCTGAAACGATATGAGTCTCGTTTTGATTTTTTAAGTATATAAGATGCTCTTCAAGCTACAGAAATATATATATATATATAATTTGAAGCTTAAAGAAAAGTTTTGTTTTCTAGAAAGCATGCTAAAACTATATTACCGTTATTATTAATTATTATTACTTAGCATTCAAGATGTTATGAATGATTTGTTTCCTTTTAAGGAAACAAAAGGCATCACTCTAAAGAGTTTGCCTCTTAGCACTGTAAAAACTAATGAAGGTTGTTTCGTGAAACACAGGTCATGAATTGAAGGAATGAGAATAAGAAATATAAATTTAAGCAACAAAATCTGCCGAGACACATTTGCGACGATCCGAACCCTTTACCCCTTTCAACACACAATTATTTTCTTCCGATCCTCACTAAAGATTCAGAAGAATAGCTCCTGGATGCTGCATTATTTATCTTCCCGCAAGAAGAATACTCTTTAAATATGTCGATAATCATGCATTTCTTAATAGTCGGTAACGTTCTTTATCATGCTGATCCATCTGGCACAGGAGCGAAATCACAAAAGACAACGGGTTTTCTAGATGCGTTAGTCACCGACAAAATAAAGAACTCTCTGACTCCTGTTCTATTATTCAATATTCAATTCGCCGTGCAGAAAAGTTGGGGGAAAGGGGGTTGTCGCTTGTTCTATCAACACACAATGCCCATCATGCCGGTTCTGTTTGCTTAAGGCTGGCAATTTTCGATCGCAAATAGCGTCACGAATGCGAATGACAAGAGTTGGAATCGCAGGATCTGCCTCCTCCTGCAACAAAGCTAATATAGCATTGAGACTGTCGGAACGACTGAGGAAATGAAAGATCCTTCACAAAAGAGTTCGTCATCAACTGCTCATCATCTGGCGATCCAATTGAACACAAATGTTATTTAAGGTCCTTTCCCAAATCGGTTTGAATAGCAGACATTCCAAAAGGGGGATTTAAAAGGGTGCATCTGAAAAGGGGATCTCGATGATGGGTGCAGAGCATTCATCGAAATTACTTTGAGAGTTTCGGAGACATAAATGATTGCGCGAGTTAAGTGTCGCTGGTTAGTTAAGCATAGCAATATCATCTACTCCAGGACATTTGCTTTCAGTATTTTGTGTCGAACGATAGTTAAGATGGAAGTGGATTCTTTAATAACAGGTGAGTCATCACAATCACAAAATAGAGATTATTTATTAACGATGGAAAACTTTTAAGTACATCTTACAATTTAATTAGACACGTCTCATTTTAAACAATGAGTTTTAAAATTGATGTAATAATTTTTAGTATCACAAATGTAGACATAGAGTAGCAAATTTATGTATTTGTCAAATATAAAACTAGCTCAAGAACAAGATTTTCAAAAACTTATAAATAAATAAATTTTATGAAAATTTATTCCTAAACAGTAAAGTTTTAAAACCTTGAAATAGGATCCTTTCCCATGAAAACATTTTTTAAGAATTAAGTTTGTATGAAAAACTGAAACATTTTGTTTTCTTATTTAGAGAAATATTTTTAATGATTCTAAGTGAACCGATACTTGTTTGATTCGTTGAAATTACGGCTATGAATGCTAATTTGAAAGGTCAAAGTGTTTATAGAAAAACGCCGGAGGAAAAGACAATATAACAAGAAGCTAGATAAAAATCTTGCCATTGTCAATCTCATTTAAGAAAAATACTTCAATATGAAAAAAATAAGATTGATATTAATGAGACACTTGATAATTATACATTTTTTTTTATTCTATTTTTTTCCAGTAATTTCTAAAAGTCGCCAAATCCGCCTCCATGTTTATCGCCTATCTTTGAGATTACAGACTTGACACCCGATCATAAATATTAAAAGAAAATGAGTAGGTATTGAATTAAATTTTTAATTCCTGTTTTTGTATTAATGAGGGTTTCTTTTCCAAGATAAAATTTCGTTTTTGTGAGGATTCTTATTTTGCTTTCAATGGCAAACAAATATGCAATAAAATTAACATAAGAATGTAAGAATGGGGTTTGTTATAAATGTAAAGTATAAAGATTAAATATATTAACTATGCCTGACAAACAACAGTAAAAAAAACACGTTACAAAAATTGAATATGCAAGATATCCGAACACTTTATGGTGTCATTTTTTAAGAGAAAATTCTTGATTAAACAAGGAGTTTAGCTACGAAGATATTGTTTAAAATAACTTTGAAAACTATTATAAGCACATGTTTTCAATTATGGGTATTGATTTCTCGAGGAAAGAAATTGGGAATTCAACTTTAATTTTGTAACCGGACATATTTATGAATTGGTAAATCAGCACTAGAGTACATAGTTTGAAAGCTATCTGTTTACACAAGCCATTTTTTTTATTTTTTAAACATTATTGCAGCATTTTATAAAAGTTATTATTGTTTTTGAAACAGATTTCCATTCAATTAATTCTAATGATTCTCTCTGCCATAGAAATTGTATACATTTAGCTGCAATTTGAAATAATGAAATCCATTAAGTTTATTTATGAATTAGTTCAAATGTTATTTATTGATGAATTGATTTAATATGCATCCACGCTCAATTCTAGAACAGCGCAATACTGATATCACTTTCGACGCAGCTCACTAATTTGAACACGAAAGTTATTTGACTTCAAAAATCTCTATCAAGGACCAATTCGCTTATGACTATCTGAATAGAGTGTATAAGGAAAGTAGAATGACACTCACTGTGCATGATAGAACAACGAGGGACCATGAGAAATACATGAACCGATTTCTAATTGGCTGACATCGATAAAGCAATCAAAATACTATTGATCTTTTCTAGGATGGGCATTTATTGGTGAAACGCATGCTGCCAGAAAGGGATAAACAAACGGGTTGCTAGGCAAAAAGGTTGTTTTTAGATTAGCATTTATGTTGTTTTTATTTATTATTTCAGAAGTGAGCATAAAATTTCGCGTCAGTTTGCAAATAGATATGAGTGCCGAATTAGATCAATTGGAGATATTTTTTTTTTCGTGTTTGCTTTTATAAGGGAGGGTGGTGACTCACGGAAAAATGTTTACATTTTTGTTGTCGTTTATTACCGTGGTTTCCATAGCGACGGTTTGCTTCTGAGGTTTAGAAACGAGACTTCTGTTTTGGTTGAGTAGAAAAAAAAAAGAACAAAAGAGCATTTCAGGAAACACGAAGCCGTCGATTTTCTTTAAAAACGAAATATTCGATAAATTTACAATAATAATATGAATTAATTTTTTTATATATTCGAAAATACGGAACTAAAAGTTAAAAAAGAATATGAAATAAATTTTCTTTTTATAATTCGAAATGAAAATACAAATAGCGTGATTTGTATTTTCACAGTTGGAAATGATCCATAAAGAACTTTTTCAAACACAAGTATTTCTTGTATAAATTGAAAACTGAACTATTTTAATTAATAAATCAACTTAATTTCAAGGATTTTGAAAAAAAAGTTGTTTAAAAGTTGATCATTCGAGTACAAAAACCTTTGTTTTATTCCCCTACTAATACAACGTGAGCATTTTTTTTAAATGCCATCTTAGTTTTTTTCATAAAAAGTTTGATGAAAACAGAAATCGTACGATTTTAAAATAATAATAATAATAAAAAAAAGAAAAATTCGATGTTGAGTTTCGGAAATAGCAATTTTATTTGAGTAATGTTTTTTAAATTTCTCAATCGTTATTCTTAAAAATCAGGGTATGATAGCGAATATTTTTTAATTAAATAATAAAAACTATTTTTTTCTGAACAATGCAAACTTATTTTCAAAATTGCTCATTTTTCATGAAATCTTCCACATTCATGTTTCTTCCATGTAGTAGGGAATTATTGCTGTTATTACTTACTTAGGATACTAAGATGAATGAATGCGTATTAGAAAAGAAATACGTTAAAATCCTGCCAAAGCAGTTTTGTCAGTAATGTGAATGTGATGCAAGAAATTGAAAATCCATTTCATGACATATTCTTACTGGAAGTTAAAAAAAAAATCTTTTTTTGGCATAAGATTTAAAATAAGACTTCTCTCAAAACCCAATAAAATTTTTCTCCTAATCTTTTATAAGATTATTGGAAGAAAGAAATATTAAGGTTTTGAATACTTCAAGAAGCAAGAATAAAACAATGCAATATATATATGTACGATAGAAACAAGAATAAATCCAGTCATAAGTTCCAGACAATTTTTCGGACATAACGAGACATTTGTACAAAATATTAGAGCCTTTTATCATTAATTATTAAAAAGTTATTTTTGCAAGTCATGCTAGAAAATGTGTAAAAATAGGAATAAATTTATATATTTAAGAATAACTACTCGTTTTTATATAAAATTGAAATAATTATTTTTATATTGTAGAATTCTTCTACAATTGCATTACATGTTTGTTTCGAAATGTTGTATTTTATAGCTAATGACATTTACTTGGATAAATAAAAAGTAAAAAAAAAAAAAAAACTTCCACGATATTTTATAACTGTACTTTACCAACCATACCACCCTTGAAAGGCTGAAAATAGTGATGAGACGATGAGACGATTTCATTTAAACAAAGAGTGATAGCAGACTTACCTAGAAATAAATAAGAAAAAATTTCAATTTTTGCATTTTTGAATAAAAAATTTCTTTAAAATATGATGCATATTTCACAATTCAAAGAACATAAGATGTAAAATCATTCTTTAGCTCTCATTCTACCAAAACTAATATACATTAATTATATGGTTCATTTAAAATATTAATTAGCAAATTTTGTGATAAATGAGATAAACTGTGATTTCGTAACCCCAATTATTTCTAATGATTCTACGTTATTCCTTCGATAAGCCTTTTTTCCTGCTATTAGAACGACGGATGATAGTTTAAAACTCCTAGGTCTTAAGAATTCTGAAAACGGGTGAAGAATTCTGAAACTTCTCTGATAGAAGTCTAGTCTGAGAGAATTATAAAATAGTTCAATCGATTTTAAATTACTTTCTAGAAGAAGAAAAAAAATCTCCATAATTTCTTTACCATTCATTTCCCAAATCATTATTTCTATTTTATTCATCTCAGGCTAAAAGCCTCACCAAAGAAGAAAAAGGTAGAGACATCTTCCCTTCGCGATTGTTGTCAACACACGACAGATAAATTCACACACAACAAGATGTTTGAAAGGAAAACAGATCGAATCAGAAGAAGAACATCGTTCTTCAAAATAAAAGAATTGGGCCCAACTAAATAAAACCGCTCATGCACGTGAAGAGGCGGGCCACTCCCTCCCTCTCTCCCCCAGCCAATCGATACCTGATGATGCCAGGTAAGCAGGCACGTTGAAACAATTGCATTTTGCTGTCTCCATCTCGCCGCCCAGGGCTAGGTTGGTGATTCCGTGATTCGAAGCTCCCATTTTCATCCGCATCCGTAAAATGCCTTTCTGCGTGACAGAACAGGTGCCATGGATGTTCTTCAAGGTACCGGGGACGAAGCCCAGTGATTACATGGTCTGAGCCTGGGACTGGGCCCCGATGCTGTTAGCTGTCAAATGAGACTTCGCAAACCCGTCGTTATTTTCGTAAAGACACGCATCGCTTGCTTGTTTTGCATGATTCGTAAGGTAAAGATTTCTAATAGCATTTGTCCCCACGTTCAAATTTATGTTGTTTTAATGCTTGGAATTTATAACTATAGAATCTTAACAACATAAAAATACAAAACGATTTCTCATAGAATATATGGAAAAATCCGTATTAAGCTTTAAAAAATTTAATAATTTGTACTAACAAAAATATTTCAATAAGTTAAAAGCAATTATTTTAAAAATATACCTATGGGGTGTCTTTCATTTTCTTATAACTATACATATTTTTAAGAAAATGAAAAGTTAAAACCATTTGAACATTCAATGAATCGATAGATTTTTATTTCAGAATCAGCATATTTCCGTACAGAGAATTAATCAAAATAATTAATGAAATTAATGACAATAAAGGAAACATCATTAAGGGTTATTTCAAAAGTCAATCACAATTTCGAATGCACCAAAGAAAGAATCGACTCTAAGCGAAAAGTATAAAATTTGTGACAGCAACTGATTTCTTTGCACCAAAAGATGTATTTTTCGGATGCCATCAAGTCTTTAAAAATGGGAACAGAGAGGCATTAAAAATTATTTTATAAAAATTAATAGAAAAAGCACAAAAAGTTAATAAAAAACAATGAAGAGAAAGTTCGTCCCGATTAGATTTTTAGTGAATTTGAGATTAGAATTTAGATATTTGTTATAATTATTCAACCGCCTTAACCAATAAAATTACCAAAATAACTAAATAAACATAGAAAAAAAAAACGGAAATGAAATCTACAGTCGCGTTTCAAGTGATCATGTGAAAAAATTATTATTTCTTAAACCATTATTATTCTTAATTAATTTATGTCATAAACCAATTTAAACTGGTTTGAAACAATCACAGAACTTTATATGTTTCTACCCTCCCTCTCTCTCAATGTGTAATGATAATTTTCAACTGTGGTAGCATTGTTTTATGAAAACAAAATTTCTGTAAACGCAAACTGCTATTTTCTAATTTTTGTGACACAAAAACAGCTTCATAATAGATTAATACAAAAGCAGGAGTCAAATCCTTCAAGGTTTCCCACTTGAATGAATGAAGTGATATTTTCCCTCTCAGGGAAAGAGAAAATACTTTTAATCAAAACTGTTACCAAACGCGAGTGAAGTTTTTTTTTGAGCATCTGTAAAAATTAAGTTATTTCATTTCATCCGAAAAAAAAAAATGACATCACATGAAAATAACAGCTGTGAGTTCATAGTTCTACATCAACTTTTTAAAAATGCACCTGTTTTTTTTTCAAACTAGCACATACAATGATAATAATACAATGCTAATAAAAGCAAGTAATATATATATATATATATATATATATATATATATATATATATATATATACACTGATGCAAATAAAATCCCAGCATTAGGAAGGAGCTGTGCTAGATAAACGAAATTTGGTAGGCGTGTTTATACATCTGAAAAATGACGTAAGCTACGACGTTACGAGCTACGCGCGTAAGTGTGGCGCTAGCAGCAACACTATGAACATGCAAATGAGGTTTTCTTTAAATAAGCGCTGTAAGGTTCGTGATCGTTATTTACAGTTGAGATTTTACGTAGTGGTTTAATGTTAGTCAAAGATGCTTCTAAGAAGACGAAGAAGCCATTACCAACATCTCACTGAGTTTGAACGAGGTCGTGTTGTAGGACTACGAGAAGGTGGGTTTTCTTTCCGCGATATTGCTGAAAGACTTGGCAGGAATGTATCCACTGTGCATAAGTATTGGCGGCAGTCGTCAAGGAAAGGTACTGCCTCAAGAAGACCAGGTTCCAGGCGGCCACGTGGTTCTACTGAGAGGGAAGACAGTCGTATTCGGCGTATGGCTGTGGCTAATCGTACTGCGTCTGCAGCTGAAATTCGAGCTGTAGTTGGCACCACAGTGTCACAATGAACTGTTACAAATCGGTTACTTCAAGGACAGCTCCAAGCCAGACGCCCTATACAGAGAATTCCACTCACTCCAAACCACTGCCGTTTGGGACGTGAGTGGTGTCAAGCTAGAGCTCATTGGAGATCTGTTGTGTTTTCTGATGAAAGCCGGTTCTGCCTTGGTCGCAGTGATAGCCGTTTGTTGGTTAGAAGGAGGCCAGGTGAACGCCTGCTAGTGACCTGCCTGCGGCCTAGACACACAGGCCCTACTCCATGTGTTATGGTTTGGGGAGCAATTTCGTATGACAGCAGGAGCACTCTCGTGGTTATCCCATGCACCCTGACTTCAAATTTGTACGTCAGTCTAGTGATACAACCTGCTGTGCTGCAATTCATGAACAGCATTCAAGGCGGTGTTTTTCAACAGGATAACGCTTGCCCTCATACCGCTGTTGTAACCCAACATGCTCTACAGAGTGTCGACATGTTGCCTTGGCCTGCTAGATCACCAGATATTTCTCCAATCGAGCACGTATGGGACATCATTGGACGATAACTCCAGCATTAACCGTCCCTGCATTGGCCGCCCAAGTGCAACAGGTATGGAACTCTATCCCACAAACTGATATCCGACACCTGCACGACACAATGCATGCTCGTTTGCATGCTTGCATTCGAAATTCTGGCGGTTACACCGGTTACTAATGTACCAACATTTCACATTTGTAACGGCTCTTCTCGCCAATCGCTCTACCTGTGATCTTGAAACTTTGATCAATGAAATATGTTACCTAGACAAATGTATTCCTAGAATTTCATTACTGTACAATAATTTTTTCTTTATGTAGGGATTTTTTTTCCGTCAGTGTATATATATACACTGAAGTGACAAAAGTCATGGGATAGCAATATGCAAATATACAGATGGCAGTGGCATCGCAGCGAAAAAGTATAAAGGTGCAGTTCGTTTTCCAGAACTTTTAATTGTATTCAAGTTATTCATGTGAACAGGTTTTTCGTGATTTATGGCGGCACG